>JAIKVE010001869.1:0-10097 GCA_024679115.1 Phytophthora pistaciae
GACTAAATAGCGTGAACGGTGTAAAGTATTTTTTATTATCCAATCAGCGCGTGGAGCTGCAACTTTCACGCTCCCCTCTTTAATGTGAGCAGCTAGCTACAGATCCGCGAGCAGCGCTCCCGCTCAGCTCGTGGGATGCTTGAAAAAGAGCACGCTATCCGACTCTCATGAGACACTCGAGACGCCGACCCCAAGCTAGAGATGTCAACGTTTTGCCTATACCCCCAACTCGCAAAAACGTTCTCCATAAACTGTCCAAAGTCGCTAAACTCCATGACAATAGACTCCTAACTTGCATCCTGTAAGGATCTGTTTGTACCAATACCTCTTTAATCAGATTAGTTTTAGTATGTGTTTATCAAGTTTTGCTTCAGATCCATATGCATACAGGACGTACTGCTACGTGAGCACATCTGCTCAACAACGTGGACATGTTGTACCTTGTACCAACACCGGCGTATTATCCGTCAGGTTTCTTCTTACTGGTGTGTTTGCGAGCTATCTAGTTTGCAAGGGTTCTTGAATCTGAACAATCCTGATCACACGGGACGGGACACTGAGCCCCTCGAAATGAAAATATATGAAATATACTATAGAAAAGTTTTAGTGTGCGGCCCGCCTATGGGCTTGAGGCCCAGGACCATAGCACACCGCGGCGGCTGCCGCATTTCCCATTCCGCAATTTCCCCTCAAGCCCTCAAGACCCACCAAGCAACTAACAGCCATGCGTCTCTCCAACACGACCCTTGCGGTTCTCGCGGCCGTCCTCCTTGCAAGTGGCACAGCAGTGTCAAATGCCGATCAGGCCAGTGTGCTGAACGTGGACGTTGTCCACTCCTCGCGTGCTCTCTCTGGCGAGGACAAGAGTTTTCTTCGACGCCATCCAACGGAACACGACGAGGAAGAGAGGGCTGGCGGGAATAACTTGTTCGCTGCGCTGAAGCAGCAAAGAATGAAGTGGGATTTGGCTTACCGCTCGAAGGTGTTCGCGCGTTGGAGATACTATGGAAAGTCCGTTGAAGATGCAGAGAAACATGCTACAAAACATCTCGCTGAAGCGTACGGAAATTTCCTGAAGTCGAAGACGAGGTCGGGGATGGAGATGAATCCGCTCCGTATCCACAGGTCGAATTAGCGTATGGGGATGTGGGGGGCTCTATCGCCTCGCTGCTTTCTACCTATACGTATGAGGGAAACTCGACCGTAGTACTGAAGAAGACAAATCGCCTGTTGTTAGTTGATAACACAAATAGAGGTTCTCTTCAAACGACCAACTTTTAACTGGAGGATTGGGCTGGTAGCGCTGTCATTCAATGTGTTGCCTCAAAGCGGTAACTCCCACATCCATCATTCAACTTTGGCAACGGTATTGATATCGTGAGGATGCTGTAGCTAATGTCTTCGCTCGTGCACAGCGATCACGCATGCAACCATCACCTTCTTCGTGGCGGACGGCAGCAAGTCCTTGTGTCCGTCCAATCAGGTAACATTTGGTCGAGCATGACGGTCTAGATGCCTCGCCACCGAACAGCGGTGCGCCCAGGCTCTAAGCTTGATCGACGATATAAGAAAATAAAAAAAACACACACGCATAGTAGAATGGCATTAGCAAGTGTTCGCTGCGCTCACAAAAGCGCAGGAGTAGTAGACATAGTGTACTCCGCAAACATGTTCGTGATTTTCACAACACACTTACTTACAGTTAGTGCTGTTTGCAAACGCGTTTATATGTTTGCTGCTCTATCACTAGCAGATTAACAAATATGTAAATCAATTACTACTATTACCCGTTGTCGAGGGGTTATCCTTACTTTTGAGTACAGTTCGCGGACTTTCGAGTAATGAGTAATGTGCCGGACTTACGAGTACGTAATTTTCATTTAAACCTGTGCGCTGTGTCAACTCGAAACTATTTACTAAACTCTAAAGACGTTGCTTGTTAGGGTACCATTCACGGCTCCTAGTGTCCCTGTGGGTAAGGCCCACGAAGATCAAGCGTTCCACTGAGGGTTCGAGTCTCGCCCGGAGCGATTCCGATTCAAAAGCCACGTAAGTCTATTTCCGACCCCGACTACCTCCATCACTACATCCCCTGGAACCCCCTAAGTCACTCCCCTAATGGAACTCCCGATTAACCTCTGCAACCGCATCCCCTCAAACCGCCGCCTCACCACGACCTCAGGAAGGGAAACCGATCAACTAGGAATAGTTTAGGGTAACTCACTTAGACGTCAAAATGCCAGCTTCCAGCAGGCTCTGAAATAAGTGCCTAAATATACGCCACCGGGTCAAGTACCTGGGGCCTTCTCTCTCTCTCTCTCCATTCACGAACACAAATAACGTGCTACAAAACCTTTAGGGCAACTAAATCACATTATATGGAATTACTCAGAAGTCAGTGAACTGTACTCACAATTAAGTAGCAGTCGTTGTCGAGTTCACAATCCATGTACGCACCACGGCGTAGCCAGAGCAACATAGTGGTGCTTAGTTTGAAGAGGTCACGGTTGGTGTAAAGAAGAAGACCTTCGTGTGCAAGTCAGCTTCCGACAAGTGAAAAGAGCTTCAACTCTTTTTAGTTCAAGATAAATAGTTAAAAATTGTCTAACTCCACAAACATGTAAGCTAGATTCACAACACACTAACAAACAGTTCGCAAACACTAGTGTTAGCTATACAGTTAGTGTTTCTGCGAACACTAAGTAGACATGTACCATGCAGGAACGGCAGCGTCGAAGCCGGAGCCTGCGCAACGATGGCTGGTTGTCTCGAGGTAGTACTGATCCGGGTGGCCCATGTTGGTGGTGTCGCTCTGCAGCGAGCTCTGCGGGCACGCACGGCTCGGCGGTCGCGGAGCTGAGTGCTGCGGCCATGGCAAATGTAGATTCGAAGCCTCTTTTTCTAGGCACCGGATTTTGGATAGGATTTGAGAGGGTCATGTGTCGATCGCAGCAGAACCAGACATCGCAGCAGGCCTCGGAGCAGGAAACGCAGCAGGCGTCGAACGTGGACACGCAACGCTCGCCGAAGTAGGGAGCTGTAGTGGTCTGGCGGATCGCCATCACGGCAGACGTGCGAGACGTTTGCGATCGTACCAAATACACACGTTACATTAGTCATGTATAAAGCAAAGTGTATCTCGGAGTTACAAGCGCCCTCAGTGACCCTCTCTGTGTAGAATAATGCGTGTGCCAAATATCCGAGATCTCGATCCTATCTGTTTAACGAAAATTAAGCATACTACGGTATATTTCACACCGCGAAACCAAACATCCTATTTCATGCGGGCAGAGAAGAATGCCTTAGACCTGCCTGTCTAGCTCGGACTTCATCTAATGCAGAGCGATCGATGTTACAGAGTAGCCATCCGTCCTCGAATCCGGGGAGATAGCGACGTCGAAGTTGTCGCACTCGGGGTCTTTGCGAACCAGGCAACCGCCGACAAAAAAAAATAAGCTTGCAATTGGTTGCTCCAAACTGCCGACTATGTTTGCTTCGATGACGCGGATGCAGATAAAGGGTTTACGAGTTTCATCAACTTCAACTTGTCCTATCAAGAGCTCTTCTGTTCGACAATGAAGACAACTACTTCAATTGACCCAGTCTGGGCGAAACGTTACCTGATCATTGTTCGAGCCACACGGTGCATGCATCTACCTAGGGTCATACTCGCAGTAGCTGCACTGTCATCAGTGGTGACAAACTCGAGCAATGCTGGGCTCTACCTAAACACATCAAACGCCCAAGTGGATTTCATGCGAACTGCAAGCAGGATGCTTACCTGCTCGTAGGCTCGCTTCTCCGTTTCCTCATTCGACTCATCACTGACTGGTTGCACCGCAATGGTTGTCGCCTTGGTCGTGTCGCCCTTGGAGATGAGGACGTTTTGGGGTCCATCGTTGGGGCAGTCCCATTCTTCTTGCCCCCCCCCCCACGAAGTCAGATTTCCCAAGTCCCAAGCACAGCCGAGCACCACAGCCGAGCACCATAAACTTGGTGCTAGTATCGTCGCCTTGCGGGTTGACCATGTCGTAGGCGCTGGTGAAAGAGGACATACGGTGGCTGTACGCGTTTAAGTTGGCCAGCGTCGCGTAGAGAAACGCTTGGTCAGCTTCAGCAGCAGACGACTGCACCAACTGACGAGCAGCGCTAGGCGCAAGAGGCAACGCTATGGAGCCCAGCGGGAACATCGAGGAGGAGCGCTGGCTGATGTTGCGCTGGGCGTAGAAGTTTGGAAAATGGTTGTCCTAAGTACTAAGTCCCCGTCGTACGCCAGCAAAAGATACGAACGAGTACTCAACACAATGCCTCCGATCTGCCTCAAGGCTTTCATCGGTTGTTCTCCACAGATTGGTTCTGCCGCCAAAAGGTCAGCTTACCGACTTCCAGGACTCCCGACGTACCAAGTGTGGTCTGCTACTTGGGCCGACTGCTGCACACAAAAACTATCTCGTTACAAAATTCGATTAAAATCGGTGTGAGCACACCAACTATATAAACAAAGTTGCGCGCTGCTGCTGCACGAAGAAGCTCTGAAATTCTCTGAAATTTATTTCAGAGTCTACCGGTGATACCACTTTCCGCGCCATTTCTATATATTTGAATATAAAAATTTATTTCAGAGTCTACCGGTGATACCACTTTCCGCGCCATTTCTATATATTTGAATATAGCGACACCCTCTTTGCTCGAATGCTTTATTTGCTGTACGGGTCACCCATTTCGAAAACTTCATAAAATAAGTTTTTTGTTAAAAAACACAGCCCTCGTAATTTAAAGGGTCTGATTGTCCAGAAATCTTATAGATAAAGCTACAAAATAGGCAGTTACTGATGCAGAGCCGGTTTGTAAAACTCGTTATAACGTATACCTCTTGCTGTTTTGAATCACCCATGTGAATGTTGACCCTGTCGGCGACGCGTCCATCTTCGCGCAACCTGCGTCTGCAAGTAATTTAAGCGGTAATTTATGGTGTGGGCTTTTATTGGGATAAATACAGATATCAATTTATCCCATGAATAATCGACCCTCCATACAATCCGATTCCGAGTCGAGCAGTCCGCCGGCGCTACCTTCGCTCCCCAACACACCACGGCGACGCCACATGGCCTAAAGCGCGCTGATTAATGACGAGGAGGTGGATGTGGACGCCGACGCAGGGGCGGGTTCCGACGCTACCAGGCGCTGCATCGTGAGCACTCGCAACCGCGGCTCGGCGCTGTCGCCGCGTCAGCCGAGCGATACCTGGGCGACGTGTGCCGCGAGCTGCTCCTTCGATTGCTGCTGGTCATTGTTTTTAAGCTGATGCAAGGCCAAGCACGTGGCGTTCACGTTCACGTGCCGCGATCTGGACTTCGGTCACGCCGAAGTGCTGGCGAACACACCCACGTAGTACCTGGTCTCAATGCGGTGCGTGGGTCCTTCCCTGCTCCGATGTGGGCCCGTATAGCAGATAGGTGACGTTACCGTCGTATCCGGTGCGACGCAGCGTGAAGCGGTCAACACGACATTCGGCGAGAAGCTGCTCATTACGACGTTGGACCCGGCGGTGCTGGCCAAGTGGAGTGGGTCGGACGACGCAGAGTTCGGCGACAGCTGCGCCGTGCCATTCGAGGAGCGCTACGCACTGGAGGCTGGCGACTTCGTCATGGCCGTGGACAGCGATCCAACGCTCGTGGAAGCTGGACATGTGCAACCCTCATGACCGAAGCGATCGATGTGATCGACCCCCCGCATCTCCGGATACGACGCGCCGTGGTACTGTCCGAAACGACCCCACTTACACACGAACGCTCGTGGGTATCGTGCCAACGAACTCGCGTGCGCTGCTGATGAACGCCTGGCGCGACTACGCTGCTATCCCGCCGTTTGTGGCTGAAGTGAGCGCGTGGCAGTAAATCCTGCCAACTGCAGTGAGAGTGTGGGCGAAGATCAGGTTCCGATTGCTGGTAGTCGTGTGATTTCACTCAAGGTGGTGGACTTGGGCAAACGACGAACAAGATACTGAGGTTGTCGAAGGCATGCGGCAGTGCAAGCGCTTCTTCGTGTACGAGGGCACGCGTGATACCAAGGACGTGACCGATACGGTGGCTAACGGCGTGGCTGTTGCTGGAACACTGGTCAAGAGCAGCACCTCAA
Source organism: Phytophthora pistaciae (assembly GCA_024679115.1). Taxonomy (NCBI): domain Eukaryota; phylum Oomycota; class Peronosporomycetes; order Peronosporales; family Peronosporaceae; genus Phytophthora; species Phytophthora pistaciae. The sequence continues at coordinate 6,139 of JAIKVE010001869.1, forward strand.
CCTGTCCTGAGTGCGCAACGGTGTCGAAGACCAAGTACGTCTCGGTAGGTCCGCCGTACGCCAGCACCCACAAGGATCTGACCGAGTTGATAATCGACCACTGCAACATTGCGTAGCAGACCAAGTACGTCTCGGTAGGTCCGCCGTACGCCAGCACCCACAAGGATCTGACCGAGTTGATAATCGACCACTGCAACATTGCGTAGCAGAACGCCGTCCAACGTAAGATAAGATGACTTGCAGTCGAAACACGCTGCTCTAGTTGCTTCCCCTTGAAGCTCTCGCGAGCCGTTGCTCCTTCATCGGCTTTAACGCAAAACAAACTTTACTTGTAATTATGTGAACTACGCACCCAACACATATGTCCTAAGCAATTTTGCGTGCTTGCACGCGTATTTGTTGGCATTCTCCTTAGCTTGTAGTCAATATTTGCCACCATAGCCGAGGTTTGTCAGAAAATGGCGAGCACCAAAAGCGCAAGTAGCCTGGGAAAGCAAGAAAGCGTGAGCGTCACAAGGAAAGTTGCAGAAAATTGAAACTAAGACATGGAATTCACAGGCGAAATTTCAGAGCTTCTTCGTGCACAGCACGACTTTGTTTAGTGGAAATATGTATTATACTTCGTACTTCGAAGTATGTAAGGACCTGGTCAAGAGTTTTTTTGAGCTACTATAATCTTATTGTGTAAAGCCCAGCTACTCAATGGAGCGCATCTCCTGCGCCTGCTTTCGCAGCCGCAGTATCTGCTAAGCTGACTGCGAAATTGGTCGTGTCGATGGTGACGTCCTCCACGGACCCAGATCCAGCGGCGAAGCAGGAGTCGGCGCTTCGGCTGGCAGCATTGTCCGTGCAAGTCTCGGAGCTTCTGTCGCTCGCGGTCTCCTCGACGGCAGCGCACGTATCCTTTTCGGAGTGGCCATTGAATACGGGGTGTAAAGTGAGTTACACCCGAGATGTTCATGTGTGTTTGATAGGGGGGGGGGGGGGGGGGGGGGGGGGGGGGGGGGCGTAGTGGCAATGAATCATTTCAGACCACTTTAAGAGTGGCAATTATCAATTTCTCCACTTTTTGATTTAAAGTGGCGCTTTTTCTCGCCAGGAAGTGGAAAAAGTGGAACCCATACATTACCGGCCATTTGCAACCCAAGTTGTATTTCTAGAAATCGCCACCTCTGATTGGTCAGCTGCACGGTATCGATCACGATTGTTGTTGGTACCACAGCCAAATGGTACGCTATCGTTTGCAACTTCGGTTGCACCTACGGTAGCAAGTATTAGTCTGTTTTGCTACTCAATTCCCATACAAACGGCAAGTCACGGTAGCAAATCGGCGCCGTGTGGCAAATACTATACAAAACTCAAGTGAATTCGTTTATGCAGGGTTGCAAAGCGCTTGTCTCCCGCCTAGAGCTTTCCATGGCCTGTCGAGCAAGCACATACTGTCGTGCCTGCACATCGAAGGGCACGTCGGAGCTGAAGACCTATTGTGGTGGCGGGACTAGTAGTCCGACTACCGGTAGAGCTTTCTCCGCTCCCCCCTGGTGCTGCTGCACAACCCGTACTACTTTACGCAGGCTACTTCTATCACTTCCTCAACTACGGCTACTAGATAGGATTCAGGCGCGCACTCGACCCAGCTCTCACTGCAAAAAAGAGAACGCGCAATGTTAGTTGTGTCGTCATTTCAAATATCTTCTCGTGTAATAGGCAGCCCGCCATATTTGCCGCGCAGTAGCATGCTCCGTGGGTTTTGTGGGTTTGATGCCATGTCGTGGCTGCAGATTCACAAGATCGGTATGAAGGGCCCCGGCAGTAGCAGCAGCAGCAGCAGTGCCGTGTGAGCTGTTGTAGCTCAGTCGACGGGAGATGAAGGAGTTCAAAGAGTTTAAGGGCCTGGCACATTATCGCAGTCAGTATTACACCCTCAAAAGTGGCTATAGTGCATTGCAAAAAGGTGCTCGCCGTCAGTATTACTCCTACATGTATCATTCACCTCATTTCACAACTATAGTGCATTGCAAAAAGGTGCTCGCCGTCAGTATTACTCCTACATGTATCATTCACCTCATTTCACAGCGGCGCTGCTCATACAGCTACCTCAAAGTGCTTCAAGGCGACGGCAAAGTTACATATTACCTGCACCTCATTTCACAGCGGCGCTGCTCATACAGCTACCTCAAAGTGCTTCAAGGCGACGGCAAAGTTACATATTACCTGCAAATCCCATTTTTAACCAACAAGACAACGGTTGCAAAGCTGGTTGCTGAACTGGCTGGTATTTCTACAATATCCAAGTATAACTACTAACCGTCTCACTGTGTACAACCCTAAAGGTGGCACATATTGCAGGCCTGTAGTAAATACTTTTAAATTTCACAAAGGTTGCTTTTAAGCAACCTTTGTGTTAGACTCTGAGCTCGCTGTGCATCGGATCTCTGCACCTGCTGGCCCTTCCAAGTTTGGAATCCAAACCTCGTTATGTATCGATCAAAATACGCAAATGTGTATATTGGCAGCAGCGGCAGCCGCATACCTGCATACGCGTGGCGGCATGGTTTCCCCCTTCCTGGCTGCACGGGGAACCCCGTCTTGCTTCCTAGCTTCGTTTACCGCATAGTACACCTATGACTTCTTTGCGTTGATGAATGATACCGCTTGCCGTGATGGGCTATAACGTGCGAACTTCGCTATTGCCTCGGGTGCAGCTAGCAGGGTATTTCGCTACGAATAGAAGCACAGTCGACTCCAACGGCGTTTTCGTTGTTTTCGCCATGTATGACATGCATCTGTACTGTGTCAGCGCCCGCTATCGTTGTGCGTGGCATCGTCCAGAAAGGACTTGAACCTTGGTATTTCTACCCAAATTTGTTCCACCTTTAACCCCACTTAGATTTGTCCTAGGAGATAGGACCAAATCGTGTTTTGGTGTGGAACACATCGACCGTTTTTGTCCTAGGAAGGACCAAATGTGACTTGGTATTTGTATAGGGGTGGCTTTTGGCCCCCAGGTGTGTCTTATAAGACGCCACTGGCACGGAAATCGGCGCTAAAGATAGCTCCGCCTGAGACCATACTGAAATCAAGTCAAATTTGTCCTAGGCTAGGACAAATCGGCGTTTTTCTATGTTACAAGAGACAGTTTTTCAACTGCTTGTATCTCGAGAAGGACAATGGAGGACGCCAAACCGATACGGCCACTAAGACAACTAGGACAGGGGATTGTGCCCATGCAGTCACATGCTCCTATTTATTAGTAGTTGTGCGGAGCAAGGCGCCTAACTTTTGGTCCTTCCATTTGTCCTACGGACTGGGCTAAGTGGGGTTAAGGCTCGCCAGAAAGTGGAAAAGGTGACACTTTTTCTGATTTTACCACTTTTAAAGTGGTCAGGCAGTGATGCAGCTAATCTTGATGCCGCATAACTTCCGTCACTTGGTGTGCTGCTGCGATGGAAGAAGACGATGGCCTCTTCAAGACACTTTCACGCAACATCAAAACCGTACAAAGCGGAGGGGGGCGACGACACAGGCAACATTCAGGTAATTTATGAAGTTTCTCGGGTATTTATAATGGGAAGTGACCCTGTACCCCATCAACTACTTTTTATATGCTACCTCTATTTATGAATACCACATCGAATATATAAATTACCAGACATCAATCAATGGCAAAATCTGACCTCCACCCTTAGCTCTGAAATAAATTTCAGAGAACAATTTGTAAATAATGTTTTATGCTCTAGTCCAGGTTTCAAGAACTTGATGTGCGTGGACACCAAACATTCATTTCCCAACTGGAATAAGAGATGGTCGCGCCGATCCGATGGGTGAGCGGCTTGTTGCTGCTGTGCAGCGCGAGCGCCGCGCGCTCAGTGAACGAGCAGGTGGCGTCAATGGACGCGCTGGTGGCTGCCAAGATGGAGGAGACGCAGCGCGCGCTCGCCGTCGTGGCGCAGCAGCTG
>JAIKVE010001870.1:0-10096 GCA_024679115.1 Phytophthora pistaciae
CAGGTGCGTGATGAGCTTCTCGAAGGGCGCGTCGCCCTCCACGCGCCCGCTGAGCTTGGCGTAGGCCAGCGGCGGCCGCTTCTCCACGAACTTCTTCTCCAGCGCCTTCTTGCGCTCCTCTAGCCCGGGCGCCTGCATGTTGGGCAATTTTTGTGTTTTGTGCTTTGAACTATTGGATGCCACTATTGTCAAACTGAACCTGGCTTTAGAGACAGTTTGTGACGCGTTAGTGACATTTTTGGAAGACTATAATTTGGTGTTTGGGTTAGTGACATCCGTTTAGTTGAAGGCTAGGCTTATCTTATCCGTGTCGACTTGGTGCGGCCATGTTTGCTGTAAATTGGTGGGAAGCATAGCGTTTTGTGATGGTTTTGCCTCGACACGAGTGACTCCATGGCATGTAGCCATCACACCAGCTTTGGCTCACAGTTGCGCCGCATCAGCCCCTGTAACTTCACAACTTGTCCACCAGCAACCGCGTGCGCAATGGGTGTTTGGCCTTGGCTCCATCGAGAGTGAAGCGTTTCCTACTCTGCATAGGATTCTTGCGTCGCGCTCGGTTTCAGTTGCTTTCGATGGCTGTCGCTCGCGTGCCTTGCTGCTCATTCAGGCTCGGCGTCTGTGTGGCTCGGGCCTTTCCAATCTCTCTACGACAAACTTTTTCCACCGAGGACCCCACAGAGCTGAAGGACGAAAACCCGGTGGTCTGCTTACTTGTGCGTGTCTGCCGCTTCAATTTGAGTCTTGCTTCATTAAGTAACATCAATTCGAGAGCGTTAGTGCCAATTAGTTCGTGGTACTTCGCCTCAACTCCGCTGCCTTGTGGTTCCGCACCACCACGACCCAAAAATCCCCAATAATTCATCACTCACGCACAAAATAAACCATCCTGGCGTCGGACTACGCCCGGCCACCGAGAGCAAGCTAACACGGTTACTAATTGAGTGCGATATATCACTTGAGCTGGTGGACAGCACGGCTTGCACTGTCCAGGATCAAACGTCCCAGTAAGCTTACCCCACCAAGATGAGCCCGTCCCGAACGCTCAAAAATGCACTGGGGCCATTGCGGTGTAACATTTCGACATCAACTTGCAGCGACACTTGACGCCGGACAGGGATCGAAAGCCGGTCCAGAAGCTGAACTCAACGATGCTGCCTGTGGCCCCGGGAGTGCCGATGAAACGCTCGCGTGCCCCAAGTCGAGCATGGCACTCGTGGAGTCAAGAGTGCAGCGGCGTGTTGCAGTAATTGACGTTACTACAGGCTCGAGACGCCTTCGCCACGAAAATGCACCGCCCCTATAGTGCTCGCGGCAGGGCACACGGTTGCTCCGCCACAGAGGCGAAAGCTGTCGGGATTTTCTTCTGCCCTTGACAGACGCAGCTGCAGCATGCCGAGGCTGTCCGGGATGTAGCGTGGCGGAAGCATCACAACTGCATTTCACGTCTAACGGCGTAGTCCCCCCGCCCAAGTCCTTAAGCCATTGCGATGGTGTCGCTGCGGGGCTTACAACAACTTACCTCCACCGTGAGCGGGAGCTCGGCGAGCTCGAACTCGTCGACTGCCGCTGCGTCCTCGCTCACGTCGGCTACGGAGAGTACATCAACATCTACATCAGCATCAACTTCCACCGCGGCGCCGACGTCGAAATCCACGTCAGTGACCACCAAGAAGGAAACCACGTCTTCCGGTGAAGTGGTTACGACTGTCACCACTACTACAACGACTGTGAGTACAAGCACGTCGAATACGGCAACTTCCAGCGGCGTAACCAGTTCCAGCAATGTTGCCACGGGAGAAAATGCCGGCAGTGTATCAACTACGACAGTCACAACGACCGAAAATGGGGATGGATCCTCACCAGTGACTACGGTGACTTCGGACAATGGTGTAAACACGACGACCACCTCCACGACGAAGGATGCAACAACCGGGATCACGACCGTGACGACCACGACAAAGACTGACTCGGACACGAACGGGTCTGCCAGCAGCTCCAGGACATGGACAACGACCTCGGGAGGATCTTCGACTTCAGCTACCACATCGGGGACTAGCACAACAACCACCCAAGAGTCAACGGGTACTGCAGGAGCCTCAACGTCGTCAAGCACAGCAACGACGTCATCGTCGACAGGAGCTACGATGGAAGGAGCTTCCACGTCGACGACTACCAGCACGAACACTGGCAGCAGCACTGGCGCCACTTCCAGTACAACAACGGGGGGAAACTCGGTCAGCGCGAGCGGGACAACGGTCAATGGGGAAACTGCAACTAGCACGACGACGACCGGATCCACGAACAGCAATACGAATTCCGCGACTAGGACCGCATCCTCCAGCGCCGGAACCAGCTCGACTAGCACAAGTGCGACCACAAGTACCAGCTCTTCCACGGGTGAGACCACCTCAACTGGTACCAATGCCAACTCTGCTACTAGCACAGCGACTACAACGAGTTCATCGACTGGATCAACAGCCGGGGCCAATTCTGCAGCGACCACAACGACCAGCTCATCTACTGGATCGACAAATGGTGCAACTGAGAGCTCCACGACGACAACCACAACCACCTCGTCAACCGGTTCCAAGGACACTGCGACAACCACAACCGATTCCAGTAGCAGCACTACCGAAACAACCACCATCTCTGAGGAATCATCGTCTGAGGGCTCCACTGCAAACTCCGCGACTGGTTCTACAGATGGCTCCAGTTCAAAGGTGTCCTCCAGTTCGTCCAGATCCTCGTCTTCGTCTTCGCTGGCGAGTTGGTTCCGCACCAACTTCCGCAACGACGAGACCCAGCTCGTCGTCGGATCCACGAGTTCAACGGCGATGACGCAGGTGTGCAACGGCCTTCCGGCCCTGGTCACTCGTTCAGATTCGGAGACTCCGAACGGTGGCTGTCCCGAAGAACTCACTGCTCTCAACGCGTCTTGTACTTGCATCACTGGCTACGAGGAGACCGACAGCTCGTGGGCTTTCCACGTCACGACCGAGTCTTGGAACTCCACCACCACCACCACGACTACCCGTGCAACGACGCAGACGTCGTCGGATGAGTTGGCTATCAACACCATCCGACCGATCTGGGTGTCCTCCAGCCTCGAGACGCTGGAGATTGAGGGAACCGGAGACTCCCCGGCTGCGATCACGTTCATCGATGAGAACCGCGTAGCTTCCAGCTCATCGCTGACGCTTGTGCGGCCGACGAGCAACTCCAGCAACATCTCGACGCTCTCGATTTACAACATCGACCTCAACTCGGTGGCCAAGCAGAACTCGGACTTTGTGCCCGCCACCGTGACGAACCTGACGCTGAGAAACTGCAACATCTCGACGCTCGGGAGCAGCTTCACGCGCGAGTGGAGCTGGGTCCAGTACCTCGACTTGTCCTCGAACAACATCAACACGGAGTACGTGGGCGGCGCTGCGCTCAAGGAGCTCAATATGTCGCACAACGCGCTCGCGGTGTTCCCTGCGGCGACTCTGAACTCGAGCGGCTTGGAGGCGCTGTACATCCAGGGCAACGACATCGCCGACTTCAACGTGAGCCAGGACCAGTTCAAGCAGATCGAGGGCCTCGCGGCCTTCACAGCAGACCAGCCAAACTCTGCGTCGACCTGCGAGGGCGGTGCCTGGCAATCGGCTCACGGCACAACGTTCTGCGTGCTCGGCGCGTCCACAGCTGCAGCACCCGACTCGGCTGCATCCGCTGGATCCGACAGCGATGACGACCATGGTGGACTCGGCTTGTTGGGCTACTGGCTTATCGCGGGGGCTATCATCGTCTTCTTCCTGCTTCTGCTGGTGATCTGGCAGCGTCGTCGACACAACCGCGAGCGTGACAGCAGCCCCATCGTGTCGCCCGAGGCCGTGGAGCCCACAACTCCCAAGTACAACGCGGACGCCGCTTTCGGTGATGCCCTGAACCGCGACGCCGCTGCTGTGGCCCCTGCTGCGGCTCGTGGTAAACCTGTTGGCTCTGGTGCGAAGGGCGTTGGCTCGAACGCATACCCCGGGTACGGACGTTCACACGGCAACAGCGTTGACAGCGAGGACACGGCACTCGGCGTGAGTTTGGCGAGCAATCCGGTTTTGGCTGCGTGTCGACTCGACTACGGAGAGGTGACTCTGGGTCGCTGCATCAGCCGCGGCGGCTTTGGCCTCGTGTTCGTTGGCAGCTATCGGGGACGGCAGGTAGCGGTGAAGAAGATCCGCAACGAGCGCGACGTGGAGCGTGAACAAGTGGAGCAGTTCGTGCGTGAAATCTCGCTCATTTCCGGGCTGAACCACCCGCGCATCGTCGAGTTCATCGGCGCTTGCTGGACAACGCCCGCCGAGCTGTCGGCCGTCACGGAGTTGATGGAGCGTGGGGACCTGCGCGATGTCACTCGACGATTCAAGCGCCGAGGCTACCGTCTCACCTGGGAAGCCCACAAGACTGTCATCGCACTGCACATTGCCGAAGCTTTGACGTATCTGCACGGACTGAGCCCGACCGTGATTCACCGCGACCTGAAGGCCAAGAACGTGCTGCTGAACGCCGACATGGAGGCCAAGCTCAGCGACTTCGGCATCGCTCGGGAACGCAGCTTCTACGACGGCAGTGAGCACATGACGGTGGGCATCGGCACGTCGTTCTGGATCGCCCCGGAGGTGCTGCTGGGCCGAGACTACGATGAGCGCGCCGATATCTACTCGTTCGGCGTTGTGCTCTCCGAGATCGACACGGACGACTACCCGTACTGGAACGCGCAGCACCCGCCGCAGGGCAAGGTGCAGGAGAACGAGATCCTCCGTCTCGTGGCTCGCGGTGCCAAGCGTCCGGCCTTCTCGGACGACTGCCCGCCCGCCATCCTTGAACTTGCTGCTCGTTGCCTCCGTGCCGACCCGGAAGAGCGTCCGAGCGCCTCGGAGATCGTGGTGTACCTGCAGCAACTGGTGCAAGACCGCAACTCGAGCGCGTCCTTCTCCTCCATGGTGCGACCTGGCAGCATGTTCGACTTCAACACCCGCAGCACCAACAACAGCTCGCCGTCTCGCACCGCGCCAGCCAACACCATCGTGAACCTGCGCTCTTCCGGCCAAGCACAGCAGAGTCAAGCGATGGCAGTGCCCTCGTCGGCCGCTGCAGCTTACGCCGCTGGACGACGCACCAAGAAGACCACAACAACGACCACGACAACCACAGTGGCCTCTGGTGCTTCTGGGTCCCGTCCGACGGCAGCTGAAGCTCTTGCACCGGCACACGAAGTTGTCGTGTCCTCACCGCAAGTGACTCACCAAGTGGTGCGAACCAAGCTGCCAGCAAAGGGCAAGCGAACCATGACCACCACGACTACAACCACGACACGGCGCGCCGAGCAGGGGAGCTCGGATGGAGACAGCAGCGGTCGGAGCTTCGGCAGCGAGAGCGTCCCGTCGAGCCAAAGCCACGCCGGACTGCCGTACGCGGGCCCCACGTCGCCCGCCAGCCTTCGCGCCAACCACCAGGCGGCGATGGATAATTTAAACCAGCAGCGACAGTTGAGCTCTTCGAGTGGAGAAGAGAAGCACGACACCTCAGCCGTCGGCATCGACCGTCGTGGAGAGAGGTGGGTCGTGTACGAGGATCTCAAGGAGCTGTAGGAATGTTTTTTTTTTTTTGCTTCAGTTGTGAAGTTTTGTCGATCAATCAATGGATATCATTACGTTCTCGTTTTCAAGAAAAGGTTTGTACAGTGGTTGCCAGTCTCTGCTGTGCAGAGACTTGGCCTATTGTTCGGCATTCTCGCGTTGAATGCCAACCGAAGAGGTCTAACTAAGCCTTACCTAAGCGTGCTGGGCACGAACGACGCGGACGTATGAATGTTGGCAACAATGTCATCACCTTCGGTCCATAATTGAAATGAAGATCACGCCACATTGCAGCGTAAGTAAAAAGAAAGCATTTGTGTCGGGTGTTTCTCCCGGCGTAACTACTGTGGGGTACTGTACATGTATCCGTGTTCATGGCGGCATCATCGACAGTTTGAGGTGAAGTTCGCAATGCTTCGTGGTCCCAGACACGGATCCGAAGCAGTGATACAATCGTGGTTGTACCTTGGTTAATACAGGTATTGACTTACTCGCTTCAATTGGGATTGCCGGAAGAGACCAGCAAGGCGACGTCGGAACGCGTCTACGGTACGCGATCGTCTGTCGATGGGAACTCGCTTGTTACTCACGACTCCTTCCGCCTTACGTCTTATGCGCGTTTCAGCTACTGGTGAGTCCATGGCCACAACGGACGTCGCACCTGTAGCATGCAACGCTACTTCTACGCACAGATTCAACGCTGTAAGCGTGAGGAATTTCCATATCTGAGTGGATATCCACTCAGATATGGAAATTCCTCCTGCAAAATACTGCGCCCGGAGTAGAGAGCATCGAGCATCCTGACTGATCCGCGTCCAGCACAACTGCACTGCCCAGCTGGACGTCGGTGTTACGCATTCGCCGTCGTCGTATTTTTCTTTATTCGCTCTCTTGGTCAGCGCTCCAGCAACCGCTGACCCATTCAGGACGTTTGCCGTTTTTCATCAACTGGCACGAAAGTGCTGACTCCACGACAGCCCCACTATTTATACTGCCTCGCAGTCCACACAGTCTTGCTCTGATGAGCGCTGCGACGGAATCGGAGCTGTCGGACGAGGACGTCGAGAGCGCGCAAAGCTGGTTCGTCGACAACTTCCTCGACGGTGAGACGCAGCTCTTCGGCGGCTCGAATAAAGCGCTCAACAGCTCCAGTTTACACGTGTGCGACGGACTGCCGTCGCTCGTAACACGGTCTTCAACTGTAAAGCCCAACGGCGCATGCCCCTTGATCCTTACAGACGTGAACGCGTCCTGCACCTGTTTGAGCGGATTCGACCATAGTGACGATGCCTGGGAGTTCCGAATACGAACGAAAGGGAGTGAAAATACCACAACTTCATTCGCGACTACGCAGGCTGCGACGGACACGCTGGAGATTGACGCTATTCAGACGCTTTACGTGCCCGACACGTTGCAGAAGTTGTAAGATGAGAACTGCATGTGGGTTTACTGATGTGAGTATCGATTGATCTAACGTGTTGACGTTTGGCGCTTGCAGAAGTATTATAGGCGTCGGCGACTCGCCACTCTCGATCGCATTCGTACCAGAGTATCGAAACCAAGCGAGTCTCGAGTTTCCTATCGCTCGTACGCTCAACTCAACGTCGAAGCTTGCTACCATGTACGCTGAGTTACGAACATGATGTTTGTGTTACTTGTGGCACTGATCGGGGTTGACTTGCTTTTGTATTCTCCAGCGAGCTGGTAAACATCGATATGTTCGAGACCGTCACAGTTGTATCCAGCTTCATGCCGCCAACTGCAACCAGTGTGTAAGTGGCGATAGGAATAACATGAACTGCGTATGGTTATGTTATCTCACCCCTGCTAGTTTGTTGTGGATAGCACTATGCGGAATTGCAATATAACATCATTTGGCTTCGAATTCCCCGCGGGGATGAACAACCTTTCACATTTGTAAGCTTCGACCTCTCCATTTCGAAAAAAAATGTGAGCACACTCAGCTGACGATGGTGATTTTGAAAGCAGGGATTTATCTTCCAACAACATGGTCGCAGCCTACGCGGGAACAGGAAACCAGGCTTTGGCGAGTCGGTGCTTCCTGACATTTTGCGAATTGGAGGAATAGTGCGTTGTGCATAGCTATCTCTTCTGTATCAGTGTCTCGAGACTAACCACGAATCTGCAGTAACCTTTCGTACAACCAGCTCACCGTGTTCCCAACGACGCCGTTGAACGTGAAGACGCTGCGGAAATTGTACGCATGACCTGGGCTAGACGTGTTTCCGAATTACGCGACTGACAATTCGGTCCCGTGGTGCCTTTACAACAGCTACATTCAGGGGAATAATATAAGCAGCTTCGACGTGAACTCGACAACATTTGGGAAAATTGAAGATCTTGAGGACTTCAAAGCAGACCTACCCAGCGACTCCGCGGTGTGCACGACAGGTCAATGGAAATCTATGCACGGCGCACGATTCTGTGTTACTGATAGCACTACAGGTGCGTATTAGCGCGCCGAACTTCCTACACACAACTCTCCTAACCATGTAACGTATTTGCAACAGGCGACTCATCGAGTGGCACGAGTCCACTTATCTTCCTGCTCTTCGCTGGCATCGTCGTTGTGGTGTTGCTGGCGTGCGTGTTGCTCTTGCAGTGGCTCACGTACAGGAAAGAACGGCTGTCGGAGCTTCACTCACATGCATCCGGCGACGAGCACTTGTACTCGATTTTCAACCCCGACTTCGAGGCCCACGAAACGATGCGCGTACGCCTCGCAGCAGACCCGATCATCGTCACGCACAGAATCGCCTACGACGAGGTGAAGCTTGGTCGGTGTATAAGTCGCGGTGGCTTCGGGTTGGTGTATGTCGGGGCATATCGAGGTCGGCGGGTGGCGGTCAAGAAGATCCGAGTGAATCGGGACGCCGAGGCAGCGCAGATTGAGCAGTTCATCCGGGAGATCACGCTCATGGCCATGCTACGACACCCACGCATCGTGGAGTTCATCGGCGTGGCGTGGGAGGCCCTCGTGGACTTGTCCGCAGTCACCGAGCTCATGGAGCGTGGCGACTTGAGCACCGTACTGCGCAACTGCCGCGATAAAGGATACCGGTTAACCTGGAGCGACCACAAGGCCACGATCGCGCTCCATATCGTCGAGGCGTTGGCGTATCTCCACTCGTTGAGTCCGAAGGTGATCCACCGCGACCTCAAATCCAAGAACGTCTTACTCAATGAGGAGATGCAGTCCAAGCTGATCGACTTTGGCATCTCACGCGAGCGCCACGACCTCGACACGCACATGACCGCGGGCATGGGCACCTCGTTCTGGATCGCACCCGAGGTGCTGAATGGCCGGGACTACGACGAGAAGGCCGACGTCTTCTCGTTCGGCGTCGTGCTGTCCGAGCTGGACACGGACGACTACCCGTACTGGAGCGCGGCCAACCAGCCGCGCAGCAAGCTCCAAGAGGGCGAGATCCTGCAGCTCGTGGCCAGCGGGCAATTGCGTCCGTCGTTCAGCAGTAGCTGCCCTGCTGCCATCCTGGAGGTGGCCACGCGCTGCCTCCAAGTGAGACCCGAGGACCGCCCCAGCGCCGCGGAGCTGGTGCGGATTTTCCAGGACCTGGTGCTGCTGGAGTTGTCGTCCAACTCGACGGACATTCGAGCGTCCTCCCTGAGCATGGACAGCGTAGAATAGCTCATCAGTTGGTGGCGGCACAGGATCATTATCTTGTCGGTGCTGCCCGTAAACGAACCCGATCTTTGGGTGAGCTTGCTTACCTACAGTACACGCAAGTGCTGTGTAATGGCCAGCGCCTTTGTCAGCTAGAGTCGTTTGATGTGCATGTGACTCCAGCCGCCAGCAGGTCCGGCGTGGCGTATGCCCCCACATGCAGTGTTGGGTTTTTACCGGCCTTTTTACTTTAATTAAGTGGAAACCCATGTAAAAATGTAAAAACCCCTATTAAAAACGTGGAATTATGCTGGATATATCAGGTCACGGCTACTAGCCGTCGGCTAGTGCTCCAGTGCTCCTCTATATCGGCGTACGCACTGCAGCACGCGAGATGCAGCGGCTCATGGGGGCGGCGCAGCAAACTTTTACAAGCCAAACTACGGCGCACACAGGCGCGTATTCCATACCTTCCACAAGTCCCGAAGCTTGAGCGCACAGCTGCGCTATGCTACCCCGCACCACACGGAGGCGTGGGATGAAGACTTCACCATTTTCACACCATGTACGGCGCGCTGCCGTCGGCCTATCGGTGCCCAGCCTATTCCTGCCACTACTGGGTGGGTGACTTATGGACATGAGCAGCCACTGCAGCACCCGTTTTTTCCTGGTCTGGATCTGCGCGGGTCAGACCATCGTCGCGCTGGGATTCCCAGCGCGACGAACAGCGCCAGACATCTTGAAGGAGGGCAATGCCGAGGTGATGATGCGTATCTTCATTGCATCGTCGGTCCGCAGCAAGGATCTCACGTTCGCGATGGGTGTGAGC
>JAIKVE010001871.1:0-10096 GCA_024679115.1 Phytophthora pistaciae
CAGCAGCACGCGCGCATGAACGGCTACGAGCGTCAGCGCGGTGACGGCCAGCAGCGCGAGTACGCGGGCGAGCAGGGTGCTAGGTACGGCCAGGGACCGCCGAACGGAGCTGAGCGCGGCGGCGACGATGACGGAAACATGGACAGCGACGAAGGCGACGAGTTCGACCAGAAGTCGCACTCGCTCAACTTCATCCTCCACTAGAGACGTAGTGGAACAAGTGAAGGCTTAGCTTAAGAGGAGAAAGAGTGTAGCCGAGATGGATACATGTAATATATAGAGGGGCTTCCACCGCTCAACAGCAGCAGCATCAGCAGTATGCTGGCCGAATGCACACGTCACTCGGTTCGGAGCTGCTCGCGTGTTGACTCGTGTCTCCTCGTCGATTACACTTGCTGTTTGTATACGCGGTGATCCAAACCGCCTGTTTCATCGCGTTTTCAATGGCGTGGAAGCCGCTGGTGGCGCGTGTCAAGAGCTGGACGCGCGAGGCGTATGTGCCTCTCCGCGTCATGCTGCACCCGGACGAGGGGGAGGTCTGGGGACGCGCGCTGGGCGTCCAGGGGCCCTGCACGTCGGTCGTGGCAGGATTCGTCCTCAAACAGCAGCAAGAGGTGCGCTGGCGCAGTAGATAGATCTCTTCGATAGGTATCGATCCACCCACTTAAAACGTTGTATGTCCATTGCAACAGCGCCTGAGCAAGTTCAGCGACTTGCTGGAGGTGATGGAAAGCGAGATCGTCATGAAGCCGCGGTTCCGCACCATCGAGGAGCGCTCGCGAGCTTTCCAGACAATGGAGGCCGAGTTGAAGCAGGAAGGGGCCTTCCCCTTCTGGCAGGACGAGTTCTACACGGCCAAGACGACCTTCTCCAGCCCAACGCTCTTCACGTACCATCGCGGCGTGGGCCCCTACTTCGGCCTCAGCCAGTTCGCTACGCACCTCAATGGGTTTGTGCGCGACAAGGAGACCGGAGCCGTGACGCACATCTGGATCGCGACGCGTAGCGCCTCCAAGAAGCGCTGGCCTCTCATGCGCGATACCATCGTAGGTGGGGGACTGCCTGCAGACATCTCGGCGCTTGACAACATGGTGAAGGAAGCACAGGAAGAGGCGGGACTGGAGCCGTCATGGACTCGACCGCGACTCGTGGCTGCTGGCAGCATCTCCTACGTGTCCAAGCACCCGTACGGACTGACGAACGACACGATGCTCATCTACGACGTGGAGTTGCCGGCGGATATCGTCCCGGCGAACCAGGACGGCGAGGTGGAGAGCTTCGACTTGCTGCCGGTGCAGGACGCGCTGGCTCGCCTGTGGTCGGAGCCCGAGCGCTTCAAGCCTGACGTGTGTCTGCTGCTGCTCGACTTCTTCGTCCGCCACGGAGTCCTCACGGCCGACAACTTCGCGGACTACGAGGAGCTCCAGCGAGCGCTGCGCAGCACCGAGAACCCGTACGAAGCGGCCAACCGCGCATGAAGCTGTAGACGTAACATAAACGTTCACAATAAACGGAAATCTGTCCACTTTGCAACGGAAAATGGACCATCTGGTCAGCTGCCAGCATCCAACGGAACTTCTGGTGTGGCACACATATCGCTGTCGAGCATCAAACGTCGGCAGGCAGTGACCGACTGACGACTGGAAGCGAGACGATGGCAGCAGCAGCGACGACGAGCGCGCCCAAGGACGCGGGGCAGGAGACGGACACGCGTCTGTATGTGCAGAACCTGCCGGCCTACGTGGACTCCGCGCGGCTGCGCGAGCACTTCGCGGCGCAGGGCGAGGTGACGGACGCCTGCGTGATCCGCACCAAGGACGGCAGCAAGTCGCGCCGCTTTGGCTTCGTAGGCTTCAAGAGCGCCAAGCAGGCGGAGCAGGCGCGCAAGTTCTTCCACCAGAGCTTCTTCGACACGTGCAGGATCAACGTGCGCGTGGCGCTCTCGGTACGTGCAGCGCATTGAATATCTGCACTCGGGCAATGAATTTTTTGCTAATTTGTTGACATCTTTGCTGCATTATTGTGCATTTTAGAGGGAATCCGATGAGATGGAGCGGCCGTGGAGCAAGTACTCGGTCGGTAGCGGACGCTACCAGAAGCTGCACCCGGAGTCGTCGGGCGTTGTGTCTTCCTCGACGGAGGAGAAGACTGTTCCGGAAAAGAAAGATGCGAAGGCGAAGAAGACTGAAGAGACGAGCGGAGAGTTCCAGGAGTTCATGGAGACGATGCAGGCCCGATCCAAGACCAAGTTCTGGGCTAACGACGATGTGCAGGGGCCTGAAGGAACGACGGCGACCAAGGGCGTCGGTCTTGCTGAGGCAGAGGATAGCGATGACGAGTACGAAGAACTGGGAGCGGCTAAGCCAGACGAAGATGCCGATGAGGATGAGGCTGGCGCTGAGAGCAAGAAGAGCAAGAAGTCGGAGGCGATGTCCGATATGGACTTCTTGCGTTCCAAGGTGAGCAAGAACATCGATAAGGACTCGGACGATGAAGACGGAGCCGGGGATGAAGCGATGGGAGAAGATGACGATGATGACGAGGACGCTGAGGCCTCCCACGATAAGAAGAACTCGTCATCTGGAGAAGCGGGGGCTGTGGCTGAAGATGACAAACCCACTGCGAGATTGTTCCTGCGCAACCTACCGTTCACTGCGGTGGAGGAGGATCTAGAGGCGCTGTGCTCGACGTATGGCCCCGTGGAAGAAGTGCACATGCCGCTGGACGAAACGCGTCGCCGTAAAGGCTATGGCTTTGTGCTTTTCCGCACAACAGTGGATGCCCAGACGGCTCTCACAGCGCTGAATGGGATGGCCTTCCAAGGTCGACGTCTTCACGTGATCTTTGCGCGCTCCAAGCCTGTCAAACTCGACCCGGAGGCAGCTCTGGCGGACCCGAACTTGACGTACAAGCAGCGCAAAGAGCTGGAGCGCCAGATTCAAGCCCAGAAGAAGACGGGCTGGAATGCGTCTTACATCCGCGGTGACGCGACTGTAGGCTCGCTCGCTGAGCGCATGGGCGTGAAGCGCGGTGAGATCATGGACAAGGAGCAGGGCAACATGGCCGTGCGTCTAGCTATTGGTGAAACGATGCTGGTCAAGGAGAACAAAGACTTTTTCGCGAGGGAAGGAGTGGATCTCAATGCTATCGAAGGTGCGTTGGTGAAGAAGCCGAGCCAGCAGCAGCAGTCGAAGAAGATTGAGCGAAGTACGACGGTCATCTTGATCAAGAACCTTCCTCACACAACAGAGGAAGAAGAGCTTGCGCAGCTGTTCAGGAAGCACGGTGAGATTGGCCGCTTCCTCCTGCCTCCTTCCAAAACGCTAGCTGTCGTGGAGTTCCTGGAGCCTTCGGAAGCGCGCAAAGCCTTCCGCTCGCTTGCATACAAGAAGTACCAGCACGTGCCACTTTACTTGGAGTGGGCCCCGGTCAAAGTGTTCGACCGTCCTGCTTCCGCATCGTCCAGTGCAAAGGCTCCGGCGTCCGAACAGAAGGGTATCAAATCAACGTCAGCCGTTGTGCCGGACGTTGACGACGAGGGCGATACCGCTGTGGGTGACGCGAGCCACACTATCTGCGTGAAGAACCTGAACTTTACTACCAAGGAGGCGACGTTGGAGAAGATCTTCGAGCGCTGCGGAAAGCTGCGCAAGGTCACCGTCGCGCGTCGAAAGGACCCGAAGCGTGGCATGCTCTCGATGGGTTTCGGTTTTGTCGAGTACGTGGACGCAAAGCACACCGAGCGCGCGCTGCAAACTCTTCAGAACACCGTAGTGGACGGCCACGCGCTCAACCTCAAGCTCTCGCAGAAGAAGGCATCCGCAGCTCCGAAGCGTGCAGTTGGCGAGGTCGATGGCGAAGGTCGCAAGTCCAAGATCATCGTTCGCAACGTTGCGTTTGAGGCGACGAGCAACGAGATCCGCGAGCTGTTCGGCGCATTCGGCCAGCTCAAGCGTGTGCGCATGCCCAAGAAGTTCGACGGCAGACACCGCGGCTTTGCCTTCGTGGAGTTCCTCACGGAGCAGGAAGCCCGCAACGCGTTCTCCGCCCTTGCCAGCTCGCACCTGTACGGCCGGCATCTCGTCCTCGAGTGGGCCGAGGATGCCGACGACATCGACACACTGCGCGCCAAGGCTACGCGTGACCTGACTGCCATCAACGACAGCGACCGCCGGAAGCGTATGAAGAGGCAGAAGGACGAGGATGAAGACGACATGGACTTCTAATCGAGGAAAACCTTCAACGCACTACAAACCATTGCTTTGCCAAATAGACGATATCGATTCAAATCAAGTGTATTTTGTTGGATGTAACTTGGCTTTAGTTAGCTAGCTACGCACCACTAGCCGTCAGTCATTAGAGGTCGCGCTTATAGCCGGCTACTACGCGGGCGGGCGACATTTGCCTCCTTCTGGATCAGCTCCAGCTTCTTGTGCGTGTACTTGAGGGGGTGGTCGTTCTTAGCGCCCGAGAACTGCGAGACGGTATGGCCGCTCTCGGACACAAGCTTCCACTTGGTCGTGAGCAGACCCTCGACGCCAACTGGGCCACGAGCGTGGATGCGACCAGTGCTGATACCCACCTCGGCACCCAGACCGAAGCGGTAGCCATCAGCGAAGCGAGTGCTAGCGTTGTGGAAGACGCACGCGCTGTCGATCATCTGCTGGAACTGCTCCGCCGCAGCCGCGTCCTCCGTGACGATGCACTCCGTGTGGCCGCTGCTGTACTGGTTGATGTGAGAGATAGCTGCATCAACGCCATTGACCACCTCGACGGTAAGGTCTTTCGTGCCGTACTCGGTAGAGAGCGAGTTGGTTGGGCGCGACTTGACGGTGGCGACTCCCAGCTTCGCGGCGTTGGGGGCAATGTGCAGGTTGATTCCGGCCTCCTCAAGTGCAGCCAGAATCTCCTTGACCTGTCCGTTGGTCACGTGTGACTCATCGATCAGAAGAGTCTCTAGAGCGTTGCAAGCAGCCGGGTAATCCGTCTTGGCATCAACCGCGAGCTCGATGGCTTTCTTGACCTCAGCAGCGCCATGGATGTACATGTGGCACACACCCTCGGCGTGGCCAAGGACCGGGATACGCGTGTTCTTCTTGATGTAGCTCACCATGGAGCCCGAGCCGCGCGGGATGCACAGGTCGATGACATCGTCCAGGCGAAGCAGGTCGGAGATTTCCTCGCGAGACGTCACCAGACCGATAACGTCCTTCTTCACCTTGCCATTCGTGGCCTCCTCCACGGCGTTCACGATGATCTTGTGCAGCACGGCGTTGCTGTGCAGGGCCTCCTTGCCGCCCTTCAGCAGCAGACCGTTGCCGCTGCGCAGCGCCAGCGCAGCAATTTGAGGCAGCGAGTCGGGGCGGCTCTCGAAAATGACCAGCAGCACGCCAATCGACGCAGTCTCCTGGTGCAGGACAAGACCGGATGCAAGCTCCGTGCGCTTAAGCATGCGGCCGATCGGCTCCTCGGCCTCGGCAATGCTGCGGATACCGTCAGCCAGCGTCTCCAGCTTCTCCTCCGACAGCTTCAAGCGCGCCAGCAGACCCTCGTCGATCGAGGACTTCTTCGCCGCCAGCAGATCCTTACGGTTCGCGTTCAAGATCGTCTTGCTGTTCTTCTTGAGATCATCCGCGATACGGAGCAGGATGTTGGCGCGCTCCTCCGAGGACAGAGCCTGCAGCTGGTGGCAGCCTTCGCGGGCGGCGTTGGCCATCTCCTCGGCAGACATGCAGTCCGACGACTCGACGCCCGGGTTGGCCACGAAGAGCGTGCCGAGGCTGGCGCCCTTCATGATGGAGGCGACGACGCCGTACTTCATGCCGCTGGCGATGACGACGGCGTTCACTCCCTGCGAGATGGCGGACTGGGCCGCCTCGATCTTGGCGCCCATGCCGCCGCGACCAACGCTGGACTTCTCACCGATCTTGAAGTCGGCGTTCTCGGGGCGGAAAACCGAGATGATCTTGGCGCCAGACTGGCTCGGGGGCTTGTTGTACAGACCCTCCACGTCCGTGAGCAGCATGAGCAGGTCGGCATCAATCTCTCCGCCCACCAGCGCAGCCAGCGAGTCGTTGTCCGTGAAGACAGTGCCGTCCGGGGATGCGCTCACTGCGTCGTTCTCGTTGACGATGGGGACGACGTCCAGCTCCAGCAGGTTGAGCATCGTGTCGCGCATGTTGGCGCGGTTCTGGACCGTCTTGAAGTCCGAGGCTGTGACCAGCACCTGCGAGCAGGCCACGTCGTAGAGCGAGAAGAGCGTCTCGTAGAGCGACATGAGGCCGATCTGGCCGGCGGCGGCCATGGCGCCCTTCTTCTTCTCGAGCGCCAGCATCTGCTGGTTGCCCTGCACGTGCGTGCGCAGCGAGGCCGAGAGCAGGATCTGCTTGTTGAGGCGCTTGCGGCCGATGCCCACGGAGCCGCTAGTGACCAGCAGCACCTCCTTGCCCTGGCGCTTGAGCATGCACACCTGCTCCACGATGGACGCGATGCGGCCCAGCGCTGGCTCGCCGTTGGTGGACACGACGCTCGTGCCCATTTTCACCACGATGCGCGTGGCGTGCTTGAGGTCGTGGCGCGTGATGGGGCGCTCGCCGGCGTAGCCGCCGAAGGTGTGCGAGTGGGTCATGGTTTCTTTCCTCATAATGGCGGGGCTGGGTTGTTGGTTGGGGGCTGACTGGAGCGGACTCGTGCGCAGAAGCCGGCAGGTTAGAGAATGAGCTCGTGGACGTCACTTGGCTCGCCTGGGCCTTCACATGGCCCTTGCGTCCCATCACGCAGAGACCGGCGGGCTCATCAGATAAGAGGATCCCATAGCGGGAAGAAAAACCTTTGACTGGGTATTTGTATGACTAAAACATCCCGGAATGATCGACTTTAAGAGGGATTATCATACAGAGGGGATAAGCACTTTTGGACTGTCAGGAAGTCATACGTAAGGGACAGGGCGGTAGTCAAGTCACCAGATGTCTGCGACATGTGGCTTACAGGATTTGATACTGATAAAGAACCCACTTCCATACAAATAGTATGCCTTTCCAAACGAAAACAAATTCCCTTATCAACCCGATTGATCGGTTTAGAGGATTTTTGAAGTGGCTTTGCAGCGAAGATTCCCGCGTTTGTGGGCGCCGGCGTGCCATCGTTGCGATCGTCTCACAACCAACGCGATGGCCGCTGCATCATGCGCGCGTTGCCAGGCTCCGTTTCCTGCAGGCATCGCTCGGGCAGGGAATGCAAGAAAGCTGCGTCGGCGCCGGTGTGGATGCAGCCACAGCTGCTCCAGCTCAGCGCCGTTGATACCGCACCGCCTCAGGTGCCGGTCGTGCCCGCCAGCCGGCCAGCTGGTATGTTGCGCTGCACCTGGTAAATCTTCAGAAAGCCACCAAGCAGCAACACGCTAAAAACTATAAGCGTGGGGATCACGATCGTCTGTCGGCGCCGCCACGACTGAGTGCGGCAACCGATGAACCACAGGTGGCTACGAGCAGCCGAGCAGTCTGCGGTGCACAGCACGAGTTGCTGCTCTCGCAACCTGCCGTCGGTTGCAGCTCAATTTGAGCGGCTCAATAGAGCATGCCAGCCGCAGCACCGCAAATCCCTCGGTGAGCTTGCACGGTGGGACCACCAGGTAAACACGCGATCGATGCTCGGCGCCTGCCATCGCGTTCGTGCAGCGAATTGCAGGATCTGAATTCAGGCACTGTGGCTGGCATCGAGCTGGATAGTCGCCTCGTGTCTCACCTCAGCAACTTCACAAGGTGCTGATGCTAGTTGGCGCACGCTCCCGGAGCGCTGCTGCCTGGTTTGATTTGATGCGTAGAGTTGCAATAAACTTAAAATTCTGCCTGGTTTGATTTGATGCGTAGAGTTGCAATAAACTTAAAATTCGCCGGCTCCAGGTCCTGGAGCGCACGTAAAATCTACGTCGGAAGCCTGCTTTCCACATGCCAAGTTGTATGGTACAGTACTGCGATATCGTTGAGTTTGTCGACGAAGCAGAGCGGATGGCGTGTTCGAGGTGCAGGATCACTTCGCCGCGCGTGGTACGCCTTAAACATTGGTTTCCGGGAATATCATTGGATAAAAAGACCTCCTTTGGCGAATCAGAGCCGTCGCACGTTCTTTGGTACAACGCGGGTCTGTCTAAAATGATCGTTTCGGGCTCTTTGTTTTGATCTAAAGTTGTTGTACTGAGTCGAGTCGACTCACGGCTCAACTTGTTGTGCAACAATGAGAAAGATCACATGTACGTGGGCACATTGCCCATGTAACTCACCGATGTGTTGTTATAATACATGTATTGCAAAATAACGAAGCGCCTCAAAACTCCGTGTCAATGATACTTCTAAGCTTAGGCTTAGAAAGCCTAATACATGTAGTTTGGATGTACAGTAGAAGCACAACATAGCCGAAGCGAGCGTTCGCTGGGACGCGCAGAAGCAAAAAAAAAATTTTTTCCGACCGAATGACATCGATGAGATCACTTCAAGAGTCCCGCCCGTGCCAAGTGCTCGCGTGGGATTGCTTCACAACACTTTTTCTCAAAACTTAACGAGCACCCCGGACAAAATGTTCGCAGCATGACTTAGGATTCCGATCACTTTGAGCGCATGATGAAAGGCTTAAAAAGGGGCTTGGTGGTGGTGATTCGCAGCACGCACACGATGTGTTCCAGGGCGTGCCGCTGGTGTACCCGCGCGAGATCGACGACGCCTGCGAGCGGATCCGCGACGCGACGGACGGCCTGGGAGTGGACGAGAGGGTGCTCGTGGACGAGCTGAGCGCACTATCGACGAGCGACCGGTTGCTGCTCATCTACCGCTACAAGGACTTGTACCGCGAGGAGCTCAAGGACACGCTGAGCAGAGACACGGTGGGCGATTTCCGCTTCCTGTTGCTGCTGCTGACGATGCCGCTGCCGGAGGTGGAGGCGTTCGTCCTGAACGTGGCCACGTCGGGCTCGGGCACGAAGGAGCGACTGCTGTACCCGGTGCGCCGACGGAGCTTGCCTAGCGCTCACGACTGCCTAACGCGTTACTGAATCCGTTCTGATGTGGTTGTTCGCGCTGTGGCAGATTATCCTGGGCCGCACCAACGAAGAGCTCTCGATGCTCAAGTCGACGTACTACTACATCTTCAACAAGGACCTGACCTGGCTCATGCGCTCTGAACTGAGCGGCGACTACCGCGAGGTGATCCTCTTGGCGCTGGAGGTGCGTTGGCTGTTGTACTTGATTGAGTTGCAGCAGACCTCGTGGTGATAAGGGAAATTGTCGTTTTGCTGCCACAGCGACTGCAAGTCACGTACGACCCCGAGGTCCACACGTACGCGAAGGCGAAAGCGGACGCCATCAAGGTCTACGACGCCGGCGAGGGCCGCTGGGGCACGGACGAGACCACCTTCATCCGCATCCTGTTCTCCAGCCCGCTCGAGCACCTCGTCCTGGTGAACGACATTTACAAGAAAAAATACGCGAGCGACCTGGAGGAGGCCGTGCGCGCCGAGTTCAGCGGCTACGCGACCGAAGCCCTCGTGTTTTACGGTGCGTGCGTTTGCGTTGGCAAGCGCCTGTTCTCGTTGGCGGCAACTTTTGCTCCGTGTGTGCTGTGCGGGGCCACGCTAACCCTCTTGTGTTATGGGTTTTACTGGAAAACGAACTGAGTCTTGAGTAGTTGCAGGAAAAATGAAGACTGAGCTGTATGAAGTGCCAGGAATCGGCAAAAGCGAGTAGGCGCGAGCCGCTACAGCTAGAGCGACTGGTGCCAAGAAAAATGAAACCTATGAAACCAATAGAATCTGAAACTACTGCGAAGCCTTGCGTGCCAGAAGCTGCTCGGATCGAAACTCCCTGCGACAGCGGGCAGGAAGTTCTTCCGAACTTCGAGTCGAGTGTAGCCATGTCCCTCACAATCCCTCCTTTAGACGAGCAGTGGTCCGAGTGGCGGGCAACTGATCGAGATACTCTCGAACGAGCTGCTTAACCTGGCCGAGATTGGAAAGCGGCTCCCATGATGGAGTGACAGCCGTGTTGACCCACTTGACCCTGTATTGTTGCACACCCTTGCGCTTGCGATGCCCCGTTATTGCTTGCAC
>JAIKVE010001873.1:0-10084 GCA_024679115.1 Phytophthora pistaciae
TTTCCATTTCGCTTCAGCGCGGTAATCCGACACTCGCCTCACTACGCCGTATCGTGGGCACGAACCAAACGCTTTATCGTGAGCAGCCCTACCGTGGGCACGAACCATAATCGAGCGACAATTCCCCCCTCTGATTGAGTTGTTGTTTGGAAAGCTACTGGGGGCGAAGTCTGCGCCGAAGCTGATGTCAG
This sequence comes from Phytophthora pistaciae, assembly GCA_024679115.1. Lineage (NCBI taxonomy): Eukaryota > Oomycota > Peronosporomycetes > Peronosporales > Peronosporaceae > Phytophthora > Phytophthora pistaciae. The sequence goes on from JAIKVE010001873.1 coordinate 192, forward strand.
CCACAGCACGGTGGGGACGTAATGACTGGTGGTGGAGTCGACTGGTTGCTGGGACGGCTTGTCCTGCTTGTCTTACTAGACCTGCCTGGTCTTTGTGGGGCCTTCTTGGCCCGCTGGGCCTACTACTGCTGCTGATTCTCCTACTACTGTTGCTGCTATTCCTGCGGCTCATTGGGGTCCAAGCTGGTGCCACCGCTCTGGTGCGCCAAGAGTCCATCCTCAGACGACACGTTCCACCCGATCAACGTCGCGTGGCGCGACTTCTACGCTACCCGAGGCACGCAACACGCTCCAACATGTGCGTTAGACAACGGGGCGACCGATCGTAGCGAGCTTGTGGGGTGTCATCTCCTTCATTTAATCCACTTCGCAACTCCTCATACCGGTTCTGGCTGAGGTTCAAAAGCCAACGTTTGCAGACACGCTTCGGAGGCACATGCTCGCGGCGCAGTGCGCATGAACCTACATAACTGCTGATGCTAACGCGGCATCGAGTCCGCACTTGCATACCGCATCGCGTTGACTCTAGATATTGTACTGGGTACGACGACCCGCGTCTGGTCTAGTCTAATTGCCCCAAAGCTTTCCCCACGGCTTCGAGCCCTTGAAGGACGCCGAGCATTCGCTGCAGCTTACCGCGAAGGGCGTTTAATGCGAGGAACTATCGATTTATTCAAAAAAAAAGGTCGACATGATGGCCAAACAAAGCAATGGTGTCATGTCATCCAAACCGTGTCGTTTTACTACTACTGCTATACTGGTACTGGCATGGGTCCCCTAGTGGTCTACGGGACGACGCACTTGAGCGTTCGAGTCCCGCAAGGGACATTCCAGCCGAAAGGCTTTATTACATGTGGTCTAGGTATACCTCCGATCAGCGCTGTCTACTGTGGTGATTCACCCCAAATCTCTGGTGTTTTGATCCAAATCTGTGGTGCGTTGTGCCGGCCAAATCTCTGGTGATGAGGTCCTACTTTTGTGGTGGTGAATCCCAAATGGCTGGTGTCGAAACCCCCCACTCATAAAAAAACTCGAGTGCTGTCTGGGAGAGGGGATCCAATGTGCTCACGCTGTCCTCACGCAACCTTCCAGATGTCTCACGAACCACAGCACGTGGGCTCACATACTCAGATGTGCTCACCTGCGTCTTGCCCGCAGACTGAGCAAGTCACATCGCAACTCACTCACCTCAAGCCAACAAGGTGAATGCTGGTCCCGTCATCCTCTGTAAACGGCGGCTTAGCCGACGTCAACCTCACGCTGAATAACTTTGACGAATTTCTCCATGCCATCGCCAACCCTGACGATCTACACGAGTTACCAGAACTCACGGCCGAGTCTCCAGTCTCTGATCAATCTGCGTCCGACACCAGTGATCGAAGCAGCCGCAAGGACGAAGTGACCGACCAGCAACAGATCCGCCTAGCGAGAGAGGCGAGGCGGCGTCGGCTCTACCGGGAAAACCAAAAGCAGGATCGAGATGGATTGCGGCGTCAGGTGGTCGAACTGGCGAGGAACTCGCGCGGATCAAGCAGGCTCAAGCGGATGAGAAGGCAAGACTCGAGGCATCCCGTAAGCCGACTTATTACCTGTGGAAATCGCTCGCTCTCCGCCAGCGAGAAGAACGGCAAGTCGCTGAAGCGGAGCAGAGGCAACTCACGGCTGCGGTCAACACACAAGCGACTTACATCGACACGCTGAGGGGCATCGCACGCAAGCGCCTTCGCATTGACCACGAGGGCTCCTCGACTCGTACCAAGATTAGTTCGAAAGTGGATGAGTCTGCGTTCTTTGACTCGTGCATTCGAGAACTACAGGCGAGCTACGCGCAGGCTGAAGACGTGCTGAAGACTTGCAGCTTCGATGAGGTGGAGACGGACATGGTGGTGCGATCGGAGCGAAGGCGCGAGTCGGATGGAGAACTCGAGTATCTCCAGCGATTGACCAAAGAGGTGCAGCCTTATTCCCTCTACGAGACTGGGTGCTCGCTTTGGGACGTATCAGACCGTTATCACGCAGCCAAAGCCGATTTCAAGCGTTATGAAGCCGTCAAGGATCCAGAAAGCACTTACGCCGTAGCATTTAGCGACAAGTTCAAGCTGAATTCCGGCGAGGTGGTGCAAGTGCGGCAGCGACTGGTTTTCTGTCGCTTTTTCGAGGAGGAACGCATCGTGTTCACGTGGAAACTCGTTTCGGAGGGCCAAGGAATATTTAGCGGGATGCACCAAGACGAGACGGGCTGGACGTGGCTGTACCCATCGGCGGAGACGACAGAGCCCGGTACCGTTGTGGCAAAATGCACACGACGCACACCGATGCACTACACGTCCTCTGTCAGCGAGGCTAGACGGTGTGAATTTGATGAGATGCTACAAGAAAACGACCGGGAAGCTTGGGCGAGAATGGTGTCTTCGCTTGATAAGTTGATGCTGGACTACGCGTTGGCTAGTGTTGCAATTTGATCAGTACAGGACTCTGCGGATGTGCCTTTAGGCTAGAGGACTAGAAAAAAAAACCCATTAGTGTGAGTACGCGGCATCGCCTGAAGCACGACTTGATGAACTCATCGTAGTTTATTCACTAAATGGAGTGATTCCCGCAGCATTTAGGACAAGTCTGGGACGCCCAAAATAGGTCTGGGCGAGGGGGGACCCCCTTCGCCCAGATCTGTGATTGGCTGGAGCGACGGTTACAGCCCTTTTTCTGCATGCCTATTCCTGGGATCTGGGATCTATTCCGGCACAGACTGCTGCGGGAATCGCTCCAATGTAACGAAGCATGACGACATCAATGTAATGTATTGCTCGTCCTCGGCGAAAATGGAGCTCGCTGCGTCGCTCTCCTTCACAGGTCTCTTCGTCAACGTCGGGTAGCCGTCGGTCCTGCCGTCGATCGATGCCCACAGCTTCTTGTGCCTTGATCTGTAGTATCTGTTCTTGTTCCTTGCGCTCCTCCTGCCGAATCCTTCATCCGCCGTCGTGTTGAGTACAAAGTCCCGTTCGGGAGTCCGCCCTACGCCTTGGTCTTGACGCGCGTCCAGTTCATCTTCCTGGGCCATGCCGTTAACAGCCGGCCAGCTACGGCGAGCCCGGTCATAGCGCGCAGCGAAGCCTTCTGCGCGGCGAGTCCTTGGCCACAGCTCCCACCACCACTCCACCGTGCCCACGAAGACGACCTCACACTTTCCCTTGTAGTACTAGACGCTGCCCGAAGGCAGCGCCCGCAGAGCGACGCCGAGGCTCAGCTCGGCGCCGTCTACCGGGAGGGCGTCACCCCAACCCGACCAAAAAGCGACATCAATAACGTAAATAAAAGTACGTGGTACGCAGCAACAGTTTTATATCGCAACCTCATCGTATAACGTGGGGGAGGCCATCACTAACAAAGAACAAGCGGCCACAAGTTCAAATGAATTAACCTCCTCATACCATCTAGAGCTTCAAAAAAATATTTACTTCATGTTAGCGGACGTCGCGATTAAATCGCGACACCAGCCAACGCACTATCCAGCATCACTTGTCTAGTGAAGACACGATCTCTGCCCACGATTCCCGGTCGTATTCCTGTAGCATCTTATCGAAATCGCATCGCATATCCTCACTTACAATTGGCGTATGAAGCATCGGGGCGTATCGGCGGCACGTCGATAGGACAGTGCCGGGTTCGCTCGTCTTGGCCGAAGGGTGCAACCAGTTCCAGCCCGTCTCGTCCTGGAGCGTCCCACTAAAACTCCCTTGGCCCGCTGAGATGAATTTCCACAGGACCACGGTGCATTCGTCCTCGAAGAAGCGACGCAGAACCAGTCGCTGCCGTACGAGCACCTCCTCGCCAGTATCCAGCGTGATGTTGTCGCTAAACGAAATGGCGAAGGCGTTGTCTGGAACGTCTTCGTAGCGCTGGGCATCGGCTTTCGCAGTGTGATAGCGAACCGCTACATCCCAGAGGGACTGACCAGGTTCGTACAACGAATAAGGCTGCACCTCTTTGGTTAACCGTTGGTAGTATTCCAGCTCCCCATCCGACTCGCGCCTTCGCTCCGATCGCACCGTTGATTCCGTCTCCACCTCATCGAAGCTGCACGCCTCCCACACGTCTTCAGCCTGCGCGTAGCTCGCCTGTAGTTCTCGAATGCACGAGTCAAAGAACGCAGACTCATCCACTTTCGAACTAATCTTGGTACGAGTCGAGGAGCCCTCGTGGTCAATGCGAAGGCGCTTGCGTGCGATGCCCCTCAGCGTGTCGATGTAAGTCGCTTGTGTGTTGACCGCAGCCGTGAGTTGCCTCTGCTCCGCTTCAGCGACTTGCCGTTCTTCTCGCTGGCGGAGAGCGAGCGATTTCCACAGGTAATAAGTCGGCTTACGGGATGCCTCGAGTCTTGCCTTCTCATCCGCTTGAGCCTGCTTGATCCGCGCGAGTTCCTCGCCAGTTCGACCGCCTGACGCCGCAGTCCATCTCGATCCTGCTTTTGGTTTTCCCGGTAGAGCCGACACCGCCTCGCCTCTCTCGCTAGACGGATCTGTTGCTGGTCGGTCACTTCGTCCTTGCGGCTGCTTCGATCACTGGTGTCGGACGCAGATTGATCAGAGACTGGAGACTCGGCCGTGAGTTCTGGTAATTCGTGTAGATCGTCGGCGTTGGCGATGGCATGGAGGATGTCGTCAAAGTTATTCAACGTGAGGTTGACGTCGGCCAAGCCGCCATTTATAGGGGATGACGGGACCAGCATTAGTCGTTGCGGGGAGTTGTGGTTTGTGTCAAAACGCAAGTGAGCACATCTGGGTAGTGAGCCCACGTGCTGTCGCTCGTGAGACATCTGGACCGTACGAAGAGGTTGCGTGAGTACAGCGTGAGCACATTAGATCCCCTCTCCCAGGCAACACTCAAGTTGGGAGATGGACATGCTACTTAAGGGCCAGGTTTCGACCCCGTTTCTTAACGTAAATGCTGCAACATCTCTCGGCCTGGCGCCCAGTAGATTCGTGTAAGGTTTGGCGTAAATACAATTGCTCGACGGCACGATGGTGTACTGAAAGTGCATGGCTGATGATGCCACTCAGCGTGACCAAAAGGTACGTCTGGTAATGTTCCCTATGGGAGCACTTATCCCGACCACGTGGTCGGGATAGCCATGACTACCGGATAGTCAAAAAGTGGTATTGTGAATGCGTCGCCCCACTGATGATCACGCCGATGCGCTTGACAAGCAATGCTACGTTTGCTAAGCTGGCTGGTAACGCCTTAGATAGAAAAGAATGTTAGCTGTTGGTTGTGGAGGTGTAGGGTGCGGCACTGCAAACCGAACCATCGGATGACGTGGTTGCAGGCGCCCCAGAAGTGCGGTTGAAGACTGCATAACTACGAGGCCAGCGGCAGCACGACGGCGTGGATGCAGGTGGCATAACCACGGAGCGGCAGCCGGCGTGATGGCATGGATGCTGGCGAGTATACAAGCAGTATGATGGCGTGGTTGCCGGATGCAACAGCGTGCTGCAGAGTGACATGGAACCAGCACCATGTTTGCATGTGCTACATGGGCTAAGCCTTAGACTGGAGTAGCTGTAGTGAACCAGGATCTAGCGTTGGGCAAACTCAATCACTTTTCATTTTCACGTCTGTCGGCCACATCCTTCCTACCAACTCTACGAGACCCATCAATGTCTTAGTGGTTATGAGCCCCAGTTCGCAAGGCGCCAACGAGATCCTTCGCGACGACTACTTCTTGTGGGAGTTCGGTGCCCGGATGGCACTCGCCCGGAAGTATCTTCTGGACCACGTCGACCTCAAGCCGAACAAGCTGCGCTACGTGAAACCCCCGAATGGAGAGCCTCGGACATGAAGGCACTCGGCGTGCTGGTCAAGTTGCTCGGCCCGTCGTACCAGACCATGGTCCGTGATGCACTATCCGCAGTGCAAGCGTAGGGGATACTTCGAGAGTTTTTCGTCAAGCAGAGCTGCACAACCGCGTGCAGTTGCGCAAGGAGTTGCACGAGTTCGCGATGCCAGCAGGTGGCAATCTCATGACGCACCTCATGGCTTTCGACGACATCTGTCTGCGGCTCACTGCTGTGGGCGAAGTTCTTGCGAAGACGAGCGCATCGTGATTCTCCTGGGTAGTTTGCCCCGAGAGTACGATGGCATGGTGAAAATCATCGAGGCGCACGGGAATGTTTCTCTGCTGGAGGCGAAGGACATGCTGCCCCGCGAGTTCACAACGTTGCAGAAACGCGAGAAGGGCGGGTCTGCATTTCAAGCTGCTAATCACTCTCGCAATGGCAGTGGTTCAACCGGACGTCAAGGTGCTGGCCGTGGTAACGCAAGCGGCTACAGTCGCGACCGAGGCCGCGGTGGACGTGGAGGACGTGGCGGTTACGGAGGTCGCAGTGGTCGCGGCAGCGCAGGTGAATTCCGAGGCACCTGCTTCCAGTGTGGCAAGCAAGGCCACAAACGTGCTGACTGCCCGCAAAGCAACGGACAAGGGGATGAAGACGAGTTCCTGTTTTCAGCAGCAGAAGTGTCGCCGTCTGCGTGGTTGCTTGACAGCGGTGCGAGCTCACACATGACTGGCGATATTGACGACTTCACCGAGTACGAGGTACTGGCTGGGTCCCTACTCATCACCGTTGCTAATGAAGAACGCGTACCGGCTCGGGGCAGAGGCACCGTGAAGTTTTGTATGGGGCAGGGCAAGACCGTGTGCTTGGCGGACGTCCCGCACATCCCCAGTATTAACCGAAAGCTGATCTCCGTGTCGGCACTTACTGCGAAAGGTGGACAGCTATCCTTCGGAGTGGATGGGTGTCTGATCAAGCACGGCAACCAGATCGTGTCTCGAGTCGCGAAGCAGGGCCGTCTGTACGTTTGGAACATTACAGCACAGCGCAAGACTGACGAAGACGCAAATGCGGCGAGTGTCGACGCGTCGATGCCAGACTTCGGAGTGTGCCACGCACGGCTTGGCCACATCCCTGCTGCTCGCATGAAGAAGGTGACGAGTGTCGCGCAAGGGGTCCCAATTTTTCCTCCGCTCGGACATGAGGATGAGCCCTGTGGTGGGTGTGCACGTGGCAAATTGGCTGTGAAGTCGTTTGCGCGTCAAGGCGGAGTCACGTGAAGACGAGTGGTCTCTTGGACATTGTTCATAGCGATGTCATGGGACCAATAACACCGACGTCTCGAGGGGGTGCACGCTATGTGGTGTGCTTCGTGGATGAATTCTCGAAGTTCGTGTGTGCATACACGATGAAGACGAAGAGCGAGCTGTTGGAGAAGTTCGCCGAGTTCAAGGAGATGATGGAGAACCAGACGCAGCGGCAAGTCAAATGCATCCGAAGTGACAACGGCGGCGAATACACCGGAAAGAAGTTCATCGCGTACTGTTCGAAGCATGGGATCATGCGTCAGACGTCCACGCCCTACACCCCGCAGCAAAACAGACTTGCTGAAAGGATGAACAGAACCGCCGTTGAAATGGGCCGCTCGATGCTTCACTACCAGCAGTTGGACAAGGGTTGGCGGGCTGAAGCGCTGATGACCGCTGTCTACCTCATCAATCGGCTCCCCAACTCCGCACGTGGCGATACCACACCATACGAGCTCGTGCACAACGCCAAACCGGACCTCAACCACCTTCGCGTCTTTGGTTCGCGTGGGTATGTTCACGTTGACAAGTCACGTCGATCCAAGTGGGACAGCAAGGCGCACCGGTGCCTCTTACTTGGGTATGCACCAGGTTCGAAAGCCTATCGCGTCTGGGACGAAGAAGATGAGCGTCTCATGACGACGCGTACCGTGCGATTGAATGAGCATGCGCCTGCTCGTTTTGTCGAGCTTCGTGACAGCATCGACGAATACGAAGGACCCGGAGAGATTGATGTGTCAGGCGGACCCGCTCCTATGATCCGAGCACCTCCTGCAGAATTGGAGATGGATACTGGTATTGGTGATACTGAGATGGAAGATGCTGACAAGGACATGGACGTCGATGAACTGCGCTTCCCTCAACGGATACGTACCCAACGGACCAGCATCCAATCGACGGTGAGCAGACTATTCGATCCTACTTGCCTTCGAGTAGTCGACCAGCTTTGCCCCGTACGGCTGCAGTGGGTCGGATGATGCTCCCGCGTTTCTCGCAGGGGGAGAACCTTATCGGCTTTCACGGCCAAGGCGTCCGAGAGCGCACAAACAGTCGAGTACCGCTCATTTTGCCGAGTTCGCCCCTCCAGCACCGAGCACAGCAAGAGCCTTTGGCGTTGCCACCATCGGAACGCCAGGCCGCTCGTGAGCCCCTGCTTCTCGAAGCTCCAGAAGCGGCCGAGGGTAGCAGCTCCCCAGCGCGCTCCGATACTTTGGATGAGACGAGCGAACCGGACCCGAAACGACCCCGGTTGGATGACTTCGAACATGCAATGTCTGCTGTGGATGTGCCACAGAGCTACGCTGAAGCGATGAAATCGCCTGATGCTGCCCGGTGGAAAGAAGCTGTTCGTGCTGAGTTGCGTGCGCGCTTTCGTAACCATACCTGGGATATCGTGCGCAGACCGCCTGGAGTGAAAGTAATTGGCTTTAAGTGGGTCTTTGCTCTTGTGACGAAGCGCCCCGTGCCTTGTGACAGGTTCAGGTTGCTTGACCGCTCGACCTTGGCCTTCGCTCAGCCCTTGCACCACTTGGCTTAGCCCTGCTTAGCGCTGCGAGAGTTCCGCTCAGCTCCTTCCACTGAACGAACACTCCCACTCCACTTCGCTGGACTTAGCCGCTTGAACGCTTGGCTCAGCTCCGACTTGGGTCGGGCGAGGCGTGTGTTCCTCACTCTGCGATCCCCTTGACGGTTCTTTCGATCACGGCTACGCTGTGGGCCCAGACTCGCGTCGGCCACACCAGCTGCTGTCGATGTTGAAGGTTCCCAAGTGTCCCCAGACGAAACTTGCTCTCCACTCAGCAAGTCCCCGTCCGCACGTGTCCACAGCCCGAAATGCCCCGGGTTTTCCTTTATAGACACGACACAACACACAATACAGCCTCCTCTTTCTCTCTTTGGTTCCGGCTCAGAACCAGAACACCTCTTCTTTCCCGGTCGGCCTGGGTCTGGGCCGAGTTCGCCTTTTATTTGTCTGAGCCTGGGCGAGGCTCGTACCAGCTTCTCCTTTCTTCTCTACGAGTCAAGCTACGACCCGGTTGGTTGGAGTTAGTTGACTCGGTTTGAGCCTAGTCCGAATCCAAGGCACTCACACACACCCTGGGACTTCCCGCGCACCAGGTCCACAATGAACCGATACCGATAACCACACAATGCACCGGGGCACACCAATGTCCCCAAGCACACAATACAATTACCCTGCCTAAACCTTAGAATGGATCACCTTCCACCCGACAATATGAAATACACCCTAAGATGTAACCTTAATATGAAATAACCGTACTGCCGTCGCACCGAAGCACGCTGACAACGTTGATATGTTAGCCTGAATTTGTGTGGATGATCGCCAAGACACCTTCTGGCCAAAGACCTCCACCACTTGCGTCCTTCGGGGCAAAACGAACTCTGTTTAAATTTAACACATGCACAAACTAGGACTCACTAAGTGGAGGCGCAATATCCCCCTGGGTACACACTGACTGGCTGCGCGAAGAGTGTCGGCTGTATGCTTACCGGGCGCCCTTGAAGATCCGCTCATATCTTGTGTCTCGGCCAATGCGGTGGCTGCACGTCGGCAAGAGTGGCGTTGGATGCCGTTGGAGCCGCTGGAAGTGTCCACGATCTTGAGCAGTCGCACCCAATGTGGCAGGATTCTGGCTGATTTCACCGGATGAGTGTACTCGCCGGTACCACTAACTTCGTCGTCAGTACCACTGTCTGGACTTAAGTTCAGCGACTCTTCACCCGGCACTTCAAC
>JAIKVE010001874.1:0-10082 GCA_024679115.1 Phytophthora pistaciae
AGCGCGATCTACGCCGCATGCAGCAGCTACATCCTTCGCCTTCTCCCCAGCAGCAATGCGCTCGACGGCTTTGAGCTTGCGCGAGTTCGTGGTAGTTAGGCAGCGCTCGGGGGCCATTCTGGGACTGGGACTGAGTGGCTGCGCCTGGGACTGAGTGGCTGCGCCGGAGGAGCCAAGTGTGCGGCTAGCGACTTTTTACTCTCTCAAACTACTTTTTACGATTTGACTTGATTTCTACTTTTTACGACGTTGCATGTTGACCAGCTGCACGGCTTGAACGTGTTCGCCGTTATTTACGGTACGGCAAAGAGCAACAAGTGCGCAGTTTCGCCACCACCCTCCCACAATAGTAAAGCTACAACACTCCTCGTTTTACGCATTCGTTATCCAAGCCTACACATGCACTTTACGCGCGACTATCCATCCCTCAGCACCCCGATCCTCGCACATTTAACACTGCTCCAATTGTCCAGCGACGTGATGCAGCCACGCCCTACATCAAACGCGGGTTGCGGCTGAATGGACTGCCACCACTGAATCCGCTTCCTCCTCCACCTGGCAGCCCTCTCGACGCCCCGTTGTAGCGACTCCGATTGCTATTCTCGTTTTCACTGGGTATGGTGAGCCCGTCCAGGGATAGCGCGTGCAGTCTGCACAGCGCACACGGAGAGCCCTGGCAGCTAATCTGATGCAGACGACACCAATCACTGTTCGACCCCACAGCAAACTTATCGCAGAACTCGTGGCGGCACCGTCGCGCCAGCACGTGATTCATGCAGCCGCTGCTGCCTCGTTCGGCCGTGTACATGCAGCCTTCGTAGGCACACTGCCGCCGAAACGCATGGAAGTCACAGAAGCACTGGTGATCCACGAGATTTTCACATCCTGGCTGCCAGCAAAACGTCGCCTTAGAGTGCGCCAAGCACAACAGAGCACCACCACCACCCGCGATCTGCGAACACCCAGGAAAGCGACACGCTACAGTTGGTTGAGGAAAGTCAGGTTGCTCCGCCCCAGGAAGGTAATCTCTCGTCGAACCGCTTGGCCTAACTTCTGGCTGTGGTTTCCCTGTAGGAAGACTCTCCTGCTGGCGATAGTGACGCTTGCACAAGTTCCGTTTCTGAGCCTGCTTATCACACCCGTCAACTTTGCAGTAATATTTCCTTGTCTTGGCCGATGAAGAGGGGCTTGCTTGTTTTGCTTCCACCGCAGATGCAGCGACCGCCGCCGCTTCTGCCAGTTCCTGTTCACGCCGCTGTTGCTGTGCCTGCGAGTCCAGCTTCAAGTTATCCACTGACAACGAACCCGTCTTGAAGGCCCGAAGATGCACTACACATAACCCACCGCGGACGCCATCTTGCTTGCAGTTGCTCACACGGCACAACGACACTTTTTCTTCAGCTTGACCGATACCAGTGCTCGAACTGTTGAGTGGATATCCAGACGAACCGGCCGAGTCATCATTGATAGAAACCACAAGTGGAGAGAACAGTCTCTGGCATGCCTCGCAGTAATCGCGCCCGTAGCTTTCTCGATCGCACATTGGATTCGTGCATTTCGTGTGACCGGTATTTGTCAGTGTGGGAACGCTCGTCGAAGGGAGAGCAGCAACAGTTTGTGGTTTTCGGTTTGGGATGAACAAACTCTGCTTCGTTTCATTTTCCAAGTCCGTGGAGAAGATGCCGCTAGCTCCCCCAGAAGAAAATGGATCATCATACCGTCCTTGACTCGTCATCAGGGTTTGGCTCTCCTTCGTGTGCTCAACACACAATCCCGCAGCGTATGATAGATTCCCACAACCAGGAGTTTCACAGCGTGTCCGTTCAACATCTCGAATGTCACTCCCACCACGACGCTCACGCTCTCCTGTTTCTAGCTGGCTTGAATCGACATTCTCCTTCGATGACGCTTCATCCGAGACAGCATTTGCCGACATCGACCCATCCTTTCGCAAATGGTGCTTCTCGTAATAGTGCACAGTGCACAGTCGATCTCGCTGCGAATTTTTGGTGCAGTTTTCGTGCGTGCAACGCCGAATGTCCTTTTGCATCCTGCTGAGAATTTCTTCGTAGCTTTCTGAGGCATCGGGTCTGCCGGCCAGCTCTTGGGCTTCCTTGATGATCAAATTTCCATGGGTTCGGCACAAATGGTGTCGCTGAGAGTGCTTATTGCAGTCGGGGTAGCTGCACATTGTGTAAGCGCTATTGAGCCGGCGCTTGTTGATGTGAGCCGGCAGGCGTCCAGTGGCCATGAGTAACTTCTCGTGTCCGCGGCAATAACCGCGGCCTTGGTCATTCTTAAAGCAGCCAGACATTTTGCACACCGGCACATTTTGCGTGCGAGCATCCAAGATCGCCTGCAGCGGTTGCTTGCCCAACTCCATGTGCTTGGCACACATTGCAGCTCGCTCCATGGCCTTATCTCGGCAACCAGGAAAGCCACAGGGCGCGACGATCACGTGGCGATTGCAGAAATTACCGTACGACTGCGAAACTCGAGCGCGGTTCGGACAGTCGTGGAACTGGCACCGCTCGTTCCTGTCCTTGGGGAGTTTTTCGGTCGTCAGGTCGGGCTCGACGCACGACTCACTGAACGGCATGTACGCGGCGTCCACCAAAGACATGGTCTCTGGCTCAGCAGAAGCAGGGTTTGTCCTCGTTGGTGCCTTGCTTGCGGCAGAGCTCTGGTCCGTCGACCCTGTTGCCCGCGCTGCCGACTGGAACCCAGCAGTATCCACCCCCGCTCCGCCTGTGGACCCCGTCATGCCGTCGTGGAAAGACTGGACGTCGAAGCTGGCCATGCTCATCTCCGACGCCGCTTCCGACGGCGCCGGCGCCGCGTCGCCCCCACTTCGGACCGAGTTGGTGTCCAGAATATCGCTAAACTCGCCCAAGTCCAAGCTGCCGCCGTGCCGACGCTGCTTCCCTGCGCCTGACGACGAAGACTCGACGCCCGTTGGCGGTTGCCAATAGCGTCCGGAGATTTGCTGGTGATGCGCTGGGGCTTGCTGCTGTGGCTGGCTGTAGCTCCGAAAAGAAGGCTCCATGGGCGCCGAGTACTGCAAAAAGCTCGACTGCTGCGCCGGCTGCTGCTGCTGGTATCCCCCCGACGGCGCCGCGAATGGGTTCACAAGCGACCGGCGGGCCGCCCCACCACCGCCCGACGACCCGCCCTGTCGGTGGTTCTGCTGCTGCTGCGACTGCATCGTGGTGGCAGTTGGGCGCGAACGGGGCAAGCCACAAGTCTGCAACTGGACGAGAGCGCGAGTGGGCGGAGCTACTGCGAGCGTTGGGTGGACGCGCTTATCTTGCTGTAGGTATCGTCCGCTGTTCTTCTCGCTGGTCTCCGGGTATTGGACAAAAACCGGAGGGAAAAGCTCACCGTGGTTTCAACTTGGAACGTGTGGAGGGATGACCGGCGGCGAAAAGAAGCTGCACCAGGACTCGCAAGTCAATCGACTAACGCTCAAAGCGCTCGCGTTGCGGCTTGCCAGGCGTGGTTTGAAGGGCTAATAAGAGGTGCTAGTTGTGCGAGAGAGCTTGGTTCGTCAGCGCGTTGCTTCGTAGGGGCGACGGCCAATTTAAAACTCGAGCCAAAGCCAAGCGGAGACCGAGGCCAAGTGAGCACACCTGACATTGCCGATACACGCGCAAGAACACGAAAAAAATATCGAAGCCATTCGGATCGGCCCGGAGGGCGTGGGGTCGGTGGCGCAACTGTGCCCTGGCTCTCTTGCTCTTTCCTCCTGCTCCCCACAAAGCCTCACGGCGAAGAAGCTGAGCAAACCCATGTTGCTGTCGTCGATGTAGGCACGGCCCGCAGCGCCCAAGCGAGTCTGTAACGTGGCGGGCATCACCGCTGACTACCCCTGCGAGTGGATCATTCAGCGACTTTAGTAAACACCAGCTGGCGGCTCTCGCCACACGACGGTTCACTCTGGTTCGGAACATAGCCGGGCGGGATGCGTCAAGCGCACGACCCCGCTCAAGTAAACTTCAACTACGCCATTTGTATGCTGCAACTTGGCATGAAATCGGCTCGTGAACTTAAGCGGGAAGTTTTGCATCTTTGCCGTAAAATAAACTCGGGCGAGAGACAACATGCAGTGTGCTGCGACTGAATCTCCCAAGGTTTGACGGCAAGTTTAAGGCCAGCAAGTAGCTGGTAGCAACGCCATTCCTATTATCCGCCCGACAGTCAGTCCTTCAGAGGGATCGTTCGTCATTTTTTTAGGTATATCTTGAGCAATTGAAAGTATGCCGAGTATCAAGTACAATAGCTGTAATGCCAAACCACGAAGAATGGCACCCTAAAATGATAGTTGTATAACGGGTAAGAATGGTTTTGTAGTGCTCTGTAGTACACGGCAAAATACACGACAAAAATGCAGTAAAATTGGTGTACCGGTGAATAACCGGTACTACTTAAAAGTCAAGATAGCGTCGACACAAATTTCTATCGCAAAATTTCAGTTAGTAATTCCTGAGAGCCACAGATTCATCATGCTGGTCTTCCGCGCATCGCACCGCGCAGCGCGGCTCGCAGAGACGCTGTCTCCTGCTCTCCGGTCGCTTCACACTGCCTCCCGTATTGCCAGTCGTCCCGCCAACGTAGCCACGCTCCAGCGGTTCTCGCTCGAGTTTAACAGCCGCCGCAACGCTGGATTTGGTGGACCGTTCGCTGTTCGTCACTTCAGTTCATCCCAGACCGAAGATGAAGACGCGCGTGAGGAGAAGAAAAACAAGGTGGAGCTGAATGCTACGGACCTGGAAGGCGAAAAGGTCTACCAGGCGCCCATGTCGCGTGCTGTGCGCCTCATGAAGGCGGTGTCGGTCACCAGCTGCACCCTCACGTCGATCGGTATGCCGGTCCTCTGCGTGCTGAGCGAGCAGGACACGTCCACGGTCGGCAAGGTAAATGCACATCGATAGGGCGTAGATAATGTGTTGGTGCTGGTAGTAGCTTGTACTGATGCATTTGGTGTTCTGTTCGTTTAGTGGGCTATGTGCGGCACCATCATGCTGTTCGGCTTCGGCACGACGTCGCTGTTCCACTATCTGTTCAAGCCGTACGTGATGCGAATGTGGCTGACGGACTCGTCGACGGATGCGTCTTCGGCGTCTGCTGCCGGGGATGCTGACCCCACCGTAACAGTGGAGACCGTGACGCTGTTTGCTCAGCTGCAGAAGAGCTCGTTCCGACTGTCCGAGGTGTCGCCTCCTACCCAGGCGATGCACCCCATGGTGTCGTTCCAGGCCCGTGACCGCCACTACTTCATTCACCCGGAGGCTTTCGAGGACCAAAACCTGCTGAACAAGCTTGTCGGAGCTGGAAAGCGCAAGTAAGTTGAAAACTATGTAGAGGTGCGATGTCAACCTGTGCAGGGCGAAAGCGCGATATACAGCTATCGAGTTAAGAGGGTCCTTTCAACTTGGTAGATACGCTGTTATTGCTCGTGAGCTTCTTACGATGACACCATTCCACTGGCGCATTATTACCACCCACCTTTCTCAACATCTTCAATGTAGTCGTAGCTGTTCAACGCATCTTCGCTGTCAACCCGGGTATCGTTTCGAAGGGTGCTAGGTGGCTCTATCTCTGCCGCCGACGTGGCTGCTCCGCCTTTGCTTTCATCTTCTTTATCCGAGAGCTCTGGCATGGACTCCATCTCCTCGGAAATTTCGCTGCAGGAAGCAAGACAGCACACAAGACAATCGTGAGCACCATGAAGCACTTGCTTGAAACTATACGTCGTGGTTGTTCCTTACCTGGCGATCTCTTCCTCTTCTTCAAAATCGCTGCTTCCATATCCATCGTCTTCCTCCTCATCTCCATCTTTACTTTTGTTAGCTTGAGGCTCAGGGTCGTCGTCGTCGTTATCCTCTTCTGCTTTGCCGAGTCTACCACTACTCACCAAGCTATCCTGCTCTTGGAGCTCCATTTGCAGCGACTTTTTCAATTGCTGGAGAGTGCCTGTGTCGTCTTCCGCCTCCATGGCTTGCAACGCTGCATCCAGCTTCCTCAACCGTTCAGCCTCCTCCTCCTACACCAAGCAAAACAAGAACAGTTAGGCCCCAATAAAAACCCTCCAATATATCAACCGCTCTTACCGCATCGAAGTCGTCCTCTGTATCTCCAGCCTTGGTTCCATTTGACGTGTCAACCAGAGGCGGCAATGATGGTAGTTTTGCGGGTGCCGGGGGAGGAGCTGCCAGTTGCACGGCATCTTCGTCGTTACTTTCGTGGGTGTCCTTGTCATGGCTCTCTTCTTGCTCATTGTCACTCTGAAACTTCTCTTGCTGGTGTGATGAGTAGAGATCAGTGGGCTGCTTGCCAGCTTGGGCACGATAGTCCTGGCTCTCTTCATCCTCGTAGTTTGTAAAGTTCGACTCCTCCAGTTCAGATCCACTTGGTACTTCTTCCGCCATGCTCTCTTCGATCTCTGCGCTGCTCTCAGCCTCTTCCTCTTTACCTTCGTCTGTGTCTTCTTCTTTACGTTGCGTCTGGACTGGTTCGGGTTCTTTTACAGGCAGTGAGTGTGCATCTTCGTCTCGCTCCCATGGTCGCGCCTTCGGTGCGACATCGCCTACATGTACCGTGGCTTCTTCTTCACTGCCTTCTTCTTCTTCTTCATCGTCGAATTGATCTCGCTTGATGGTCGCGACTGGCCTGACAAACAGATCACTCTGATCGTTGCCTAGCATCCTGGACTCGATGAGCTGAAACAGTGTCGGCATGGCCGACGAGCTGACACTTCCTAAGCCGAGCCTCTTAGCCAGCTGTGCACTGTCGTGTCGCTTATCTTCTGCATTGGTCTCTGCAAGAAGCACATGTAACGCGTGCTCCCAGTGGAAAAACTGCAGACACTCGACAATCAGAGCCAAAGCAGTTGTCCTGGTCTCCAAGGGGAAGTCGCTCAAGCTTGGGGCCGTGGGGTCATTCGTTTTTGCGAAACCCTCGCGCTCGTGCATAACCTCAAAAACTGCAGCACGCAGTTCCGCCTTCAACTTTGCGAGAACGCCTTGGCTTGTTAGCACCTGTGTAACCTGTTCCTTGAGCGCCAGCTCCTCCGCCGTGGGCGGAGGCTGCAGCAACGTCGGCAAGACGGACATCATGAGTGCGTTCTTTCGGACTAACCGGCAAATCTCAAAAGTGCAAACGGCCACCGCCGAATGTGTCTGCAGCGACCGAAACGGTCGACCCAACGACAACAATGCTGCTTACATGTACATGCTGACATCCCGCAACTTGAAAGCAGTCGATCTTGTTGATACGTTTATCTGCTCTTTTGAGACAACTCTCTGTACACGCACAGCGCAAAGCTTCCCTGACATCACTTTTCACGCCGCGATGGTCGCCTTGAAGCCTCATGATCTGGCTGCGACAAGAGCATCAGCATCCGCACAAATGTCGTCGTAGAGGCGCTCAAAGCCTTGGGGCGAGAACGGTGTGAAACCCGCGGCGTATGTCCAAAGGCATGTGCAAAGCTCGTCAACCTCGCGAGACGACGCGTCGGGATGGTGCCGCTCATCCTTGTCTTGGTGCTGCGTCACGATGCGATCGATCTCTTCCCCAATGGTGCTCACGTACTTGAAGACCTTCTCAACAACGGTCTCGTCCTTTTGGTTTCGAGACCAGTCGGCCATGATCTTCATCTTTTTCAGCACTTGCCGGATTTCGCGCAGCTTCTTGTTCGGTTTCCACTTTTCATAGCTTTCGTCAGTCGAAAGCAGTGGCAATGGGGCCACATGCTCCACAGGATTCGCCACCACCGCAGGGGTCTCCGCCTGGTCACTTCGTCGGTGTTCCTTCTTCCGCTTTTCCTTCTTGCTTGGAGTATCACTGCTGTTATTGCGATGCTTCTTGCGTGACGATGCCCGATCTTCATCCTCGGCCGAGGACGAACGTCTTTTATGTCGCGAGGATGTCGACTGCGCCGGCGACGCCCCTCCAATTTCACCTTCTTCTGGTTCATTATCAACTAGAGTAGTTTGCGCAGGGGATCTCATGACCGGAGTCTTTTGCTGTCGCCCCGAATCTGATCCCTGACCGTTAGATGTGGAAGTTCCGTTGCTAAGCCCAACGTGGCGGCGGGCTAGTGGATCCTCGCCATTTTGTTGGCGTGCAGCGAATCGCTCCGCAGCACGCGCCATTCGGCCTCCCCCGGTAGCCGGAACAGCGGGGATTGACGCTGTAACTCCAGAGATTGCCCCGCTATGGATGATGGCACTAAACTGCGCACCCAAAGACTGATTCGAGTTGGCACCGGCAGAACTCAGCGAGCTAGCGAGTTGGACAATGCGCGGATCCCCAGCGTCCACATCAGGTGCAGGCAAGCGCTTTAGCAGATTTTCAGCACGTTTCTTCAGGCGTTCACCCTTGAGAGCTCGTTGCCCTTGGAAGTGGAGCAAGTCATCATTCAGGATGTCTTCCCAACCCCCAAATCCATGGACGTAAACACCAAGCAGCAACGCTGCATCCTTGCGTTGAGACCAGTCATGTTCCTTTTCAGCCCAAGACCAGCTCGGCAAGTCCCGGGTCTGAACCCCCAACACAGAGAGATCGCTCTGCTTCGCCACCAATACATATGCCCCTTGAGCATTTACCTGTGCATTTCCTGAAGAGCAACCAGCCGTCCGCAATGCGCGTTGAACAGCGACCCGGAGTTTGAGGTTCTCGTAAAGGCGTTCAATAATCTGTGACGATCGAGCCTCCACTTCGGCGATCTTGATGTTATCGTGCGGTGGTCGTGCCTCGACAGCTCGCTTGGCTTTCTGAGCGACATCATTCGCTAGAGTCTGCAGCCGATCCATTGAGATCTTGGTAGTCGCTTGCAGATTCGATCGCTCGATAAAGTTGGGCATCTTGTACTCGTCCGCAAAATTCGCGGCTTTCGGGTAAAGACTTACATCCGTCAGGTCTCCGTAGCGAAGCATTGCACGAAGCATCGCGCGAACCACTTTGCCGTCGACTGCAGGAGCTGATGACTTGCTGACGCTGCTGCTGTATCCATCTCCCCCCGCATCCCCTCCATGGTCACTGCTGCTACTATTTCCTGTAGCGATGCCTCCAGAACTTGTCGCAGTCATGGGCTTCGTAACAGGTTTGTTGGTCATTACCGAAACCGGCGGTACCGTGGTGCTTGCAACAGTTGAGCTGGCCGGCTTCTTCGCCTTGGCACTGGTGGTCCTGCGTCCATTTAGTTTCATCGCCAATCTGTCATGTGCCGACACTGGTTTCCTCTTTACCGGCAGTCGTCCCACTGCTCCGAACTGGCCCAGCGGGCCACCCACAGCCATCGGAGCGCCGCTGTTCACCACAGCTTCGGCTTCTGGAGACCTCACTGGCGATCCTCTCGGCGGAGGAGGACTCGACCTCGCAGCGGGGCCGCCCAGCGGCTTCTTCCTCTTATCCCGTAAGTCTCTTTGGATCTCCTCGATGGTGCGTCGATCGCGCTTGCGGGTGCCCAGCGGCATCATCGCCTCTGTCTCTGAAGCTTTAAATCTCGCGGCCGCTCGCGTCGAGTTCACGTTCAGACTCTCCGTATTCGCAGCGAGTCCATGAGGCCGAGGAGCGGATAGTGCCGGACCTGTGGAACTAGCGGGGTAGCCATGGCCAGTGCGGCTGGCGATGCCCCCATGGGGAGTGGCGTGTTTGCCGCCGCTTGCATCAGCGCCGGCGTTGGCGTTCTCCGTCTCGGCCTCATCCTCCGACTCCGAGTCAGAAGAGGAAGATGAGGACGAGGATCCTGAGCTGGAGGAGGACGAGTCGTCGTCGGAGCTCGAGTTCTCGGCCTTGTCCTCCTCCTCGTCCTGGATGTGCGTCTCCTGCGGGTTCTCGGCCATTATGGGGGTTTATTCGCTGGAAAAAGCTGTCAAAGGGAAGCTAAGACGCAGGGCGGTCACGTCGGGGTGGGAGATTGGAAGCAGGTCGCGCAACGACGAAGCTACAGCGCCGAGAAGTGGAAGGAGCGATACCAGCTCGGGCGTCTTGCGGGTGACGGAGAGCGAGTATTTCTGGGAGAAACTATGGAGATCGAGGTTACGGAGATCGAGGGTGAGTAATAGGTGAAAGTGCCCAAT
>JAIKVE010001875.1:0-10081 GCA_024679115.1 Phytophthora pistaciae
ACCGGGCATGCCGCCCGGCATGCCACCGGGCATGCCACCCTCGGCGCCGGGGGCACCGCCGGCAGCAGCGTACATCTTCTGCAGGATCGGGTTGGCAACGCCCTCGAGCTCCTTCTGCTTGCCCTCGTACTCCTCCTTCTCGGCCGACTGGTTGGCGTCGAGCCAGTTGATGGTCTCCGTCACCTTGTCGTCGATGGCCTTCTTGTCATCCTCCGAGATCTGGTCCTTGAGCTTCTCGTCGTTGAGCGTGTTACGCAGGTTGTAGGCGTAGTTCTCGAGCGCGTTCTTGGCCTCAATGCGGACCTTGTTAGCCTCGTCCTCCGACTTGTACTTTTCGGCCTCGGCAACCATGCGGTCAATGTCAGCCTGGGACAGACGGCCCTTGTCGTTGGTGATCGTGATCTTGTTCTCCTTGCCCGTCGACTTCTCCACGGCCGACACGTTCAGGATGCCGTTCGCGTCGATGTCGAAGGTCACGTCGATCTGCGGCACGCCGCGAGGCATGGGCGGGATGCCGTCCAGGTTGAACTTGCCCAGCAGGTTGTTGTCGCGGGTCATCGAGCGCTCGCCCTCGAAGACCTGAATCAGCACACCGGGCTGGTTGTCCGCGTACGTCGAGAACGTCTGCGACTTCTTGGTCGGCACCGTCGTGTTACGGGCGATCAGCGTCGTCATGACACCGCCGGCCGTCTCCAGACCCAGAGACAGAGGCGTCACATCCAGCAGCAGCAGGTCCTGCAGCTTCTCCGACGAGTCGTTGCCGCTCAGAATGGCAGCCTGGACGGTAGCACCGTAGGCAACAGCCTCATCGGGGTTGATCGACTTGTTGGGCTCCTTGCCGTTGAAGAAGTCCGACAGCAGCTGCTGCACCTTGGGGATACGCGTGGAGCCGCCGACCAGCACGACCTCGTGCACCTGGCTCTTGGAGAGCTTGGCGTCACGGAGCACCTTCTCCACGGGCTCCATGGTCTTGCGGAAGTAGTCACCGCACATGTCCTCGAAACGAGCACGGGTGATGGTCGAGTTGAAGTCAATGCCCTCGAACAGAGAGTCAATCTCAATGTAGGCCTGGGCCGACGACGAAAGCGTACGCTTAGCACGCTCGCAGGCAGTCCGCAGACGACGGAGAGCACGTTGGTTCTCCGTGATGTCCTTGCGGTGCTTGCGCTTGAACTCCTGCGTGAAGTGGTCGACGAGACGGTTGTCGAAGTCCTCACCACCCAGGTGCGTGTCACCAGCGGTGGCCTTCACCTCGAAGATGCCCTCCTCGATGCTCAGTAGGGACACATCGAAGGTGCCGCCGCCCAGGTCGAAGATCAGCACGTTGCGCTCGCCGCCCTTCTTGTCAAGGCCGTAAGCGATGGCAGCAGCCGTGGGCTCGTTGATAATACGCAGGACGTTCAGGCCGGCGATGGCACCGGCGTCCTTGGTAGCCTGACGCTGCGAGTCGTTGAAGTAGGCGGGCACCGTGATCACGGCGTTCTTGACCTCCTTGCCGATGAAGGCCTCGGCCACCTCGCGCATCTTGATCAGCACCATGGACGAGATCTCCTCGGGCTGGAACGTCTTGGACTCGCCCTTGAACTGCACCGTGATCTGCGGCTTGTCGCCGGCGCCCGACGAGATCTTGAACGGCCAGTGCTTGATGTCGGCCTGGACGATCGGGTCCGAGAACTTGCGGCCGATCAGACGCTTGGCGTCGAACACCGTGTTGTGCGCGTTCATAGCCACCTGGTTCTTGGCGGCATCACCGATCAGACGCTCGGTGTCCGTGAAGGCCACGTACGACGGGGTGGTACGGTTGCCCTGGTCGTTGGCGATGATCTCCACGCGGTCGTTCTGCCACACGCCGACGCACGAGTAGGTCGTACCAAGGTCGATGCCGACCGAGTATCCAGACACAGACTGGGCCATCTTGTTGTTGTTGCTTGGGGGGAGCTTGGGTGTTTGTCTTCTTCTCCACAAGGGAAATTCGGAAATGAGTTTGGGGGTCTTGGGGGTTGACCGAAAGATCGTCGGGAGGGGGTGGAGGAGGACTTTGGTGGCTTAGAGGCAGACGACCTCCGTCCTGAACATGGGGCGCCGAGGACAGAGCGCTGCCACCCACTACGCAGCCCCCTTCGAGACAATTCCTACGCCGACCAAGTTGGTCGTGATGGACGTGAATTGGCCACCAGTTTTCGGGGGTTTCGGCCAATGATGGGCGCCGACGGCCGTCGCGGCGGTTTTACATCAGGGCGTTTGACTTGGTGTTTGTATGTGCTGGCGGATCGAAAATTCTGGAAGCCTGAGACAGTGAGATCGCATCTTTTTATGGGCCAATCGCAGCGCAGCACGCGTGTAACGGATTTTTCCGCTGAGTTGACGTAGGCACACAAAGTGAAGCCATCTGACTCGGCAATGGCCAGCATATTGACATCGAATGTCTTGCGTCGTGGTCCAGAAGACGCCTCTCCTCTGCGCGGATTTTCGGTCGCTGCTGGAAGCTGGAAGAGTGAAGCACACTGCAAGGAGCGGCGACGGCGATACTTACCGCCGCTAAGTAAATCCTTGTCGCGAACGTCGAACTTATAGCGTACTGTACTACACAACGCCGACTGCTCTTTCGCCTTCAGCTCGAGCTTACGTGCTCGCGCATCGTGCTCGTACTCGATGTGGTTTCGTGCTACCGGTGCACTCGTCCAACAGAAGGAACGATGCAAAAGTTAGTTCTGAGTGTGCCCTGTGCCGTACATGGCGTGTACGTTGCTGCACAACGGATACACCCGAACCAAGTATCTGTGTCGATTAATGAGCAAAATTGCTGTGTCAACGGCGCAGTTGCAACACCTCAAATGTTTTGCTGTTACTACACTACACGGCTGGTCTTGCCAGGACGGCTAGGTTGCCGCTGGCGCTGTCCTGTAACGCCAAGCGTCCTCGTTCTCGTCGTGTACGTAGTGCCCGGAATAGGCTGCTGCCCCCAACTGTCCTGTAACGCCAAGCGTCCTCGTTCTCGTCGTGTACGTAGTGCCCGGAATAGGCTGCTGCCCCCATGCGGCGGTGAAGGCAGGCAGCAGCGGCGGGGTTTCGACCGAGCCGCGATCGCACAGTGCGATGCGATGCCGGTGAGTCTTTGGTCTTTGATCTGCTGGGAGGAACTCGGCCACGTTCTTCCAGGATGTCCCCCCGTCTCTTGTGTCGGCACAGCGAACGCAGTCAGCCAGCTGGCAATGCCGGCGAGACATTGACGACGAGTGTTTCGCCGCTCTGGCGACGCGAAAGGCGCGCCGGCAGGCAGGCACGCAAAGACGTCGATGCTTGGTATGTAGGGCAATCGCCAGCAAGCTAGCGATGCTGCGTCGAGCAGCGCCATCAGCACGACGGCAAGCCTGGTCGTCCGATGCTTTATATTGGGCGACAGATAGGATCCGACGGCTCTATTGCTCGAGCGCATAGAAAGACGGTCGGACGACTGAACACTTGCTCTTTGTATGCACAGTCCGAGCGCTACCATTGGCCGGACCAAGTTGAAGTGACTGCGCCTTGCCTCCTGCACCCCGCTTCCGCTGCTGCTGCTGCTGTTGCTGCTGCTGCTGCTGCTGTTGCTGAGCCTCCTGCACCCCGCTTCCGCTGCTGCTGCTGCTGTTGCTGCTGCTGCTGCTGCTGTTGCTGTTGCTGCTGCTGCTGTTGCTGCTGCTGCTGCCCAGCCTCCGCTGCCGCCGTCGGAGCTGCGACTTCGTCATCGGCTGCGTTAATAGCACCAACTGCAGCTCGGCGAGCGATCAGTTGACGCTGGGGGATCCAGTACCAACCTCGAAACTGTAGCGCGAAACGCACTCGTGGGACCAGGACGCTCGCCCGCTGTTTGCCTGTCTGCTGCAGCCCCCGCCACCGCAATAAGCCGCTGCAATAACTACAGCCTGGGGTCGTCGAAGTGCGCCCGAGAGCGCGGCGGCAGTCCAACTAGGCAACGTGCAGGCGGGCCTGCTCGGTGCAAGCGTACTCGGGTCTGTAGAGTCGTGGATTGCAAGGATACTAGACCTAAAATGGTCTGGGATGCGCAACCATGAACGGCTATTGCTGGGCTTG
Source organism: Phytophthora pistaciae (assembly GCA_024679115.1). Lineage (NCBI taxonomy): Eukaryota > Oomycota > Peronosporomycetes > Peronosporales > Peronosporaceae > Phytophthora > Phytophthora pistaciae. The sequence continues at coordinate 4,072 of JAIKVE010001875.1, forward strand.
GCGTCATTGCGACCAGCGCCAGGGGTAACTGAATTTTGACTTATATGTTGCCCCTGTAGTCTGGTTTTGGACGGGCTCCTCAGGCCACTTGTGTCTGCACGTGGGGCTCGGTGCCTGTTGATAACCGTTCGCTAGAGAAACAAAGTGTATACTGGAGAGTATAAGTTTATTCTTTCATCCTGTCTTGGGCCTTTGCGTTAAATTCAAGGCTTGGGAGTTGGAAAGTGCCAGCTACTACATAGTGGGGGATACGTATGACCACTTACGACGCTGGTTTGCAAGTCGGGGCTCCCGTGAAATGCATTTCAGGAGCACTGCGCTCGTCGGTAAACAGGTGCAATTTTCTTTTGTCGTTTCGCTACATGTCTTACAATATGGCGTTTTTGTTTTTTAAAAAAACAATCGCCAAGAGTTGGCCACTCCACAATCTGGAACAGGACAAGTGTGGTTTGAGAGGGCACGTGCGTGGTGAAGCAAAGCATTTGATATGAGTTTTACATTCGAGTCGGAGGCTGCATGGATACCACGTACTTTTGAGACTTGTCCACTTCTGAGGAAGGCCTTCCCCTGGCTCACTTCGAGGACAAACACTAACCTCTTGGCCCGCCGCCGCAGGACCACCGCTCTCGCGATCTTGTATGCAGTGCTGCTGCTGAGCGCGGCACTGGGTGTTGGTGGCCGACATAACCGCAAAAAATCAAATTTATAGAAATACTAACTTCTGCGTAAACGCTCAGCCTAGTTTTTATGCAGGAGATGCCAAGGTGATGCTCATACTGTTCGCAGTCAAAGCAACCTGGATTCACTTTATGCAGGCCTGCGTAGCGATCTTCCAGCGGAGTCGCGACGCTAAGCAGGGTGCTATGGGGCCACCGGGACTCCTGTGGCTTGCCTGAGTCTTGCAGGGCGTCCCTTACAGCGGCTAGAGTGATGCAGCAACCACCAACAAATGCGATGGCAGTGTATGTGTGAGGTCCGTTATTAGCTGTCCGACAACGCGTCGGCTAGCATGTTGTGCTCACTATGTAGTTGACACGCAAGCAGGGGTTGCATATTCTCATCAACTACTTGTAACCTTACAACAGTCAAAGTAAGGTACAAGTAGCTATTAGAGTACGAAGCCGTGTAGGACAGGACCGAGTAACTGCGTTGTATGCATACTTGACCACCAAGCGCGAACATTTTGCTGAAGATATGATAGCCTTCATCAGAAGTCAGTGCCGCCGCAAACATTCAATTCCACATAAATTGGATGGCGATACTAATTTTCCTCTCAGAATTGCCGTTCCTCAGAAGTCAGTCTCGTGTCCAGGGTTTGATAGTAAATATCACTTATATTAGACTTTTTTGTAATATTACCGGTTAAAAAATATTATTCTACTATAGTAGCTAGTAGTTTTTTTTCACAAATGGGTACATTCTACTATAGTAGATATTAGTTTTTTTTCAGCTGCAAATAGTACTATCTGATTACTAGATCATTTTGGCGAACGCCGAGGTTCGACGGACATAGATCGGTGCTTGTTCAGCTCGATGGAGAGACGAGATACGCTGCTACATGGCACACGCATGTGCAAACCGTCCTGCGGGGGCGGTTCGACGTACGGGACCGGCCCGCAAGAGCGCTTGCAGTCCACCAGCTCTGGCGAGAGGTTGTAGCGCTCTGCGTGGCCTCATTCTGCAATTATCCAGCAGCACGACACGCCTACAACCCCTCTTACTCGTTCGCTCGACTCAGCTCGTCCATGAAGTGCGCAAGCTCCAAGTGCTCGTGCGCCGACCTGACCACGACCGATCCGTGGGTGGTGTGCGGCCGGGGCGTCCACCACATCTGCAGCAACGAGCTGTACGACGCGGGCAGCTTGTCGGAACGCTCGAAAACAAGGCCGCCTGATGGTTTCCAGCGAGGACGCCTGGGGTTCAACAGTGGGTCGCTCCTGAAACCTCAGATTATCTAAATACCATTTCAGCAGAGCCAGGGGTTTGTGCTTTTGGTACATATGTACCTTTGTATCCAGAAACCCACCATTGGGTCGCTCCTGAAACCTCAGATTATCTAAATACCATTTCAGCAGAGCCAGGGGTTTGTGCTTTTGGTACATATGTACCTTTGTATCCAGAAACCCACCATTAGCACCAAACGGTATTAGAGGATCAAATTAATTCGAAGTGGACTCTACCCGCAGTGTACGTCTACACCGCAGCTTGCAAGCCTCATACGTCTTGTTGTGCCATGGCATTGCACTTTTAGCGCCCCTTGTGATGCAGCACGCAGCGCTGCTCGCGTTCTGGTACCGCCACAAGCACTGTCGACGCCGTCACCGCAAGCCACGCACATCATTCCAACTTCGGCTCGGCGCTGAAGCGCGTCGTCGGCGTGACCGACGCGTAACCCGACAGGCGCTTGTCTCGCCGTCGATGTCTCCGTTCGTCGTCTTGTTCAACGCCGGCAACAACAAATCCTTGATCACACTAACGGGGTTCGACCACACAACTTTCGCGTACCTGCTCAGCCGATATGCTCCGCTTTACGACTCATACTCCCCTTATATTCAACCGACGGTTGTATCCGACCACTTCAGCGCGAAGTCAACGTTGGCGGAAGACCACGCAGTATGACCGCAGCGATGAGCCTAGCTTTGGCACTGGCGTGGACGCGGACACGGGGCTCAGAATACTTTCTGTGTATGCTTTTCGGCATCACAAACACAGTTTGTTCGCTTTTTCTACGATTCAGTAGAAGGATTCTCCTAAAAGTGCTAGCGAACGGCGAGTACGCAGCTGTACGGGTTCCAACAAGGAGTGAAGTCATTAGCTTTCAAAATGCTATATCTGCCAAGTACCCTGCGCTTCCCGACGTTTTCGCCGTAGCCGACGGTCTCAAGCTGAATCTGGAAGAGTCGAGTGATCCTGTGCTGCAAAATGCATTTTACAACGGTTGGACGCATGGACACTATGTCAGCAACGTGTTAGTGTTCACGCCAAATGGAGTCATCGTCATGTGTGCCATCAATGCTCCAGGAGCCATGCACGACTCCCTAATTGCTGAATGGGGAGGTGTATACGCAAAATTGGAGGGCGTTTTCGAAGCAACGGGAGCTCGCTGTGTGGTTGATTCCGCCTTTTCGAAAGGAGATTACCCATTTCTGATTAAGTCTGCACAAGATCATCTTGCCAACAATCCATCCCCAGTAGAGCTTCGCCGTCTCCAACAAGCAACGTCAATCCGACAATCAGCGGAATGGGGAATGCGAGCATTTCAAAGCTCCTTTCCTAGAATTAAAGACCAAATGCGCTTTGAGCAGGACGGGGAACGGAAGAAGATCATCTCAAGCCTCGTATTGTTGTTCAATTTACGAGCTCGGCTCGTTGGGATTAATCAGATCCTGAGTTCGTTTATGCCACACCTAGGACCGGAAGCGAACCACTTACTTGATTAGAATTATATACTTCAACTGCAGGGATAGCGTAAAAGAAAAAAAAGTTGTTTAACAACAAATGCATTACCACACCTTCAAGAAATGTTTGGCAAGAAAATGTAAGCTGCTGCTGTGTGGTCGCTCATTCAAATGGGCTACTGAGCGTTCGGAGTGCTCGTGCCCGACGCGAAACTTCTGTTGCTACCGAGCAGCAGCAAACTCAGCAGTTCTTGGTGGCGTCGGCGGTCCTCCTCCCGATCTTCTTGGCGCTGACGACGTTCCGCTTCTCGTTCTTCATCACGTCGTGCTCGTTCTTCTTCTCGGCGATCGCGTTCTTCTTGACGTTCTTGCTCCCAACGCAGTCGCTGTTCGTCTGCGCGCTGACGCTCTTGCTCGAGCGACAAGCGCATCATCGCCATGAAACGAGCGTCCGCGTCATCCTCAGAGCGTGCATGTTGCCCACGTCTGTGGACAATTGGTCGGGCAACATCTAGTTGTGTAGGTGTGGACGTCGCCATACTTGCTGTCGACGTCGTTGGCGCAGGTGACGGCGTCGTCATCATAGTTGTCGGTCGTGATGGTGGTGCTGACGGTGGGCCTTGACTGGGTTGCGTAGGAAGTAGGTCGAGTGGCGTAGGGGTGATGGCTACGAAATCGATTGCTGCCTCTGTCGCAGCATCGTCCCCGTCGCCCAAATCCGCTCGACGAGTCATCTCCAGGCGAATACGCTTCGCCTGCAAGACATTCGCAGGAATGCTGGGGGGATGCGCTTGCGGTGTAGCTTAGCGAACTTGCGCTTGAGCGAGTCGGTGGTCCTATCATCGCCCACGTAAGCAGCGTTGTGGAGAGATGCCACGTAATCCCATTCATCGCGTGAAAGGGGTAGATGCGTCTCAAGCAAGTCCAGCAGATTGGCTGTTTCGGCATCCGAGAAACCTGCACCTCTTGCCCGCTGCTGGCGCTGTGTTTCCGCGTCGGTTGCTTGGCTGAGCTGCGTGAGAGAAGTCTCAAGTAGTTGCTGCATCGTAAGGGCTAGAGCGAAGATTGTACAATAGATAGAACTTCTAGCGCTGTAGTAGCACCAATGTATCTTTAGTTCTCTGTGCCTCTTGTTCTGAGACGGTCTGTACCAAATACACTTCAAGCTCCCACGCTGATGCACCTCGGACATATATAGTCAATTGGGGCGGGGCACCCCAAAAAGAACGGCCATGTATGGCTGTTTTATTTCTTCCGATCTGGACCAGATTTGAGGAATTGAGGTTTCAGGAGCGACCCAGTGAGGACGCCTGGTGATCGACAGTGAGGACACTTTGGTGGTCGACGCCTGGTGGTCGACAGTAGTATTTTAGACTACTATAGTACTATTACTATAGTATTCTAGATTCTGCAAAACCGCTAATATTAGGTAGTAGAATTTTTCAGCGCTCCTACATTCTACTATAGTATTTTAGGAAGAAAATCGCGATACTATCAAACCCTGCTCGTGTCATCAAAGTAAGGCTGACCCGTGACATGGTCGCATAGAAAAACTTAGTACGGGGCGACTACAAGCTATGCAAGTTGCGGGTGTCCACTACCCAGTGGTAACTAACGAACTGGTAAGCTTCAGGTACTCATTCCGTGAAATGAGAAATTGAGTAAAGCCTATGATTACTGAGTAATACAGTAGATCACTGGTTTCTTCATGTGCGTCGACTGTGATATGCCCCCCCCCCCTGTCTACCACCAGAACGTAGACGTACAATATACAGGAGTCCCTGGTCGGTGATGGTGGTAGAACATGACTCCCATGAGTGATGAGCTCATGATAATGAGTTTTGGAATGCTTTCTAGGCGAATTTATGGTTTTAACCATTTATTTTTTTATCATTAAGCTTTTAAAAAAAAGCTCAATGATAAAAAACTCACACACACACACAAAACCAAAAAGAAAGTCGGCGATATGACTCCCTATCTAGATAATTCTCACGAAAACAAAGCCTCCGCATGCGCAGCGCTTGCCTATGAAGACTGGTACACCACAGACTTAATCTGGTCGGCGTACCAACGGACTATAATTCAAGCTTGTTATCGCTGGTCGCTCGTCGCAATGACGCCAAGCCCAGCAATAGCCGTTCATGGTTGTGCATCCCAGACCATTTTAAGTCTAGTAACCTTGCAATCCACGACTCTACGCAGTGAGACCCGAGTACGCTTGCACCGAGCAGGCCCGCCTGCACGTTGCCTAGTTGGACTGCCGCCGCGCTCTCGGGCGCACTTCGACGACCCCAGGCTGTAGTTATTGCAGCGGCTTATTGCGGTGGCGGGGGCTGCAGCAGACAGGCAAACAGCGGGCGAGCGTCCTGGTCCCACGAGTGCGTTTCGCGCTACAGTTTCGAGGTTGGTACTGGATCCCCCAGCGTCAACTGATCGCTCGCCGAGCTGCAGTTGGTGCTATTAACGCAGCCGATGACGAAGTCGCAGCTCCGACGGCGGCAGCGGAGGCTGGGCAGCAGCAGCAGCAGTAGCAGCAACAGCAGCAGCAGCAGCAACAGCAGCAGCAGCAGCAGCAACAGCAGCAGCAGCAGCGGAAGCGGGGTGCAGGAGGC
>JAIKVE010001876.1:0-10076 GCA_024679115.1 Phytophthora pistaciae
CGAGGAGGAGGACGAGGCCGAGTCCGACGACGGCACCGACTCGCTGGCCGCCGACAGCCCGCGGTTCGGAGTCGAGCTGGGTTACTATGACTGTCCGTCTGTGAGCCCAACGGACGGGCCGGGCAAGACCCTGCACGGGGACGTGATCCCGGCCGGCTCGACCCACCTGCGCATCCGACGGAACCAGGTCATGCACCTGCCACCGGCCCACGCGTCCTTCTTCGAGCACGGGCTCAAGCACGAGCCCATGACCCGCAAAGAGCTCGCCGACGCCTACTACGCGCAGCACCAGTTCTATAGTCAGTACGATAGCGGCCTGGCCGGCTTCGCCAACCCGAGCGCAGTCGACAAGGCCGCCGCCCTGGTCATGAAAGCCTCCCCCACCACGGGCCACAAGAAGCGCTATGCCAGTGAAGACTACCCTTCCAGTGGCAGCGGCCTGGACAGCGCCGACCTCGACTTTATCCCGTCCGAGACCAAGTACGCCGACGTACGATCTCTCAACGACGCGGACGAGGAGTTCACGGCCCAGGCCAGCCAAGTGGACTACAGTAGTGAGAGGTTCTTTGACGACGTCTTCCTGCAGATCTCGCCCGACTACGGCTGTCTGGTCTAAGCTCTCGGCCGTCCTTGTAAGCTGCTGTCCGACGTGCAATTCCTGGCCCAGAACCCTGTTTGATCGCTCATCGACCGCGAGAAGCAGTGGGTCTGCTTTCAATTGCCGCGGACGGTGTGGCCCGAGGGAGGAAAGGAGTCTATAGCCATGTCCAATAAGTTTGGCGACGAGGAGCGTCGCTGGCCAAGCAACTTATCTGTAATTCTACTTGCTGCTCTCGTCAGCAGGCTAACCAACCAACGGACAAAACATGAACAAGAAAGAAGTGCGTGTCATCCAAACTGCATTGCCGCCTTATGGCCTGGCCTCACTGGTCTCCTTACTGCTTCATCTTCTGCGGGAATTGTTCTTGGTGTGTGTTTCCTTAGCCTTAGCCGCTGCTGGAAGAGGAGGTCGAGTTGCTCGAGTCGGGCAGGATGCCCAGGTAATCCTTCTTGTTGCGCGGGTACCACTTGTAGTACGAGACCAGCACGATGGCGATGGCGAGCGCCAACATGATCACAAGCAGCAGGACCCGACTGGTGCACGCCTTGAACGCCATCGACCGGATGTGGCTCTTGGCCTCGTCCGTGTCATCCTGCGTTTGTGCCACCTGAAGTCATAAACAACAAACGCCATAACGTCAGTATCGCCTTGTGATAACGTAAGTACACGCAGAATTGGTTGAACGCACGTTGAGCTCGGTGTGCTCCAGTTGGTTGCGTTGCTGCATCAGATTGTTGGCAACATTCTCCGCTGCACGGTCGCACAAGAGCAAGAATCAGCTAGTGTATCACTGAGACGTTCTCATTGATGTCAGTCTTACCAATTGCTTCCGTGTGGGCGAGTGTGCGCTGTGCTTCGTCCAGGTGCCGTCCAGTTCTAATGTGAAACCAAAACTGTTAGTACAATTGCATGGCCTTGCAAGCAAATGAGGAGTGCCACCAACCTGTCCACGCGCTCAGCACAACGCTCCATTTGATCTCTCTGTGACAGCAAACACAAAGTTATTCAGGGCTACCTGAGTGACAAGCACAGCCGACTGAAGCGTACCGTGTTGGCATCTTTCGAGGAATCGGGCGACTTGCCAGCTCGCGCATCGCCCACCAGCATCTCCTTCTCCAGGGAGGTCTTTAAGCTGGTCCACTTGGTCCGGCAGTGGCGCACCTGCTCCATCATCTTCCTCTTCTGCGCAGGCGTCGAGCCATTCTTCGCTTCGTTCTCCAAAATGCGAATCTACAGACCGAATTCACACCAAGCCATGTCAACGTTAAGCACAAATAGCAGCACCAAGCATCACTTGCACGGCTCAGCACTCACGTATCGCTCCACTTCATCAACGCAGGTCTTAGCCGTCACCACTAGCTCCTCTCGCCGTGCTATAAGTCCATACAACCCTCTACTATCAGAACTCAACATTCAATCCCACCCTAAATGCCATCACTACGTACCGGGATCGGAACAGCGCGCATACTCGTCAATAGCCTTCAGGGCTTCCTCTCGGGCTTGATCATAGTCCTCAATGTACCCGTCGAACGCCGTCATGCTTCTGGCCTTAGCTGCTTCTCCTCGAAACCTTCAGCTGTCGAGAGCAATGAGCATGATGTGTTTGACCAACCTCTAAAAAGTTTTGGCTATTATGGGACGAGCACTGCGAAAAGCACCGTCCCGCACGCACGCTATCGCATTCTCGTGAGAATAGAGACCTTTCGAAGCCAGTGTTGTTTGTGGTTTGCGGGATACGCGTATCCCACAAACCACAAACAACACAGCCCCGCGATTTAATTTCGAAACTCCGATTATGTTGGATGTGGGATACGAACCACTCGCTACATTTATATCACAGTTCAAAAATCAGACTCCCATCGAAGATCGCGGGGCATCAAATGGAGGCAAATGGAACCGGGGGCTGCTGCTGCTCCCGCTCGGCGACCTAGATGACGTCGAAGACGCCCTTCTCGACGAAGACGCCCCACAGCACGCGGGGCGCCCTCTCACCACCGATGTCCTGCGCGACTTCGCGACGCACCGAGACGTTGCCGCGCGCTAGGACTTGCTCTTGAGCTGTGACGCCTGACTGGCCTTCGCGGTCTGGATCGACTTGAACGACAGCCGTAGCGCCTCGTTCTCGGACCCGCCCTCGCCAGAGCTGCGGCTTGATGCAAGGCTACTTGAATAGGCTGTGGCATCGGCACGTAGATCCTCCACATCGAAAGGTATAGCGGTCTGCACGCGTAACGTGCACGCTACGCGTGCAGACCGCTATACCTCCGTCTGAGCCTCGCATCGGCGAGGCTGTTCATCAAGCGTCGCCGCGTGATGAACTCGAACAACCTATAGCTAGACTACCAGTGGGGAATATTAAAAATAGGAGTTCAGCGACCTCAAAGAGGATCCAACAACCAACAAAGATGTTGGATAGAGTGGCGTCTAAGTCGATTTATCCCGTGCCTTTGTGGGATAAGATCGGGGCCGAAGCGTCGCCTGGACTTTTTTTGTGTCCCTATCCCACAAACCACAAACAACACTCGCTTCGAAAGGTCTCTAATAGGCACGATGGACATCACAGTATCATGCCGCTGTATTACACGCCGAGACATTAGAGCTCTCTGCATTCCAATCGCTGCAGCGCTCGCTTGCTCACTCAATTTATTCACCGCATCTGCAGCGGGTCCGTGGTCAATTGGGTCTCCAGTACCTGCAGCTCGCGGCCCATTTTCGAGACGGCGGCCAGGTGGTGCGGCAGTGGCGACTGCCTCTCCATCGTGATCGGGTGCATGGTCAGGTACGACTGCGCGTGGAAGTCCCGCAGGATGGCCGTCATCGTGCTCGGTGGGGCCGACTCCGTCACCTCTCCGTCCTTGGAGTCCGTGTCTTCCTCCAGCAACGCCAGCACGAGCGACACCTTAAACACCCTGGCCTCTCGCTTCTGAGTCAGCGTGTGCTGACCGTGCATCAGAGTCGTGGACTTCCACGCCGCGCTGCCCGTAAAGTACACGGCCCGACTGCTCTCACGCGCGGCCAAGCTCTCCTGGGGCGATACGACTGCGTACCCGAGGTTGTCCGACACGTAGAGCGCCGTTGAGGACGGATTCTCGCGTAGTTGCACCTCCTCGTACGACGCAGCGTTGAGCTGGGCGAGCAACACGCTCGAGAGTAGCGGAGTGTAGGCCGGGGGAATGAGCTCCTCGAAGCGTTGAGACCGCAACTGCTCCCACGCATTCTGCTCCTTCTCGCCCAGAACGGAGGCTCCGGCCATGCCGGCAAGCCGCGTGATCACCAACACACTCTTCTCGCCAAAGAGCGCGAAAAACTGCAGCATCTTGAGCATCATCTCGATCAACGCGCTCTCGAGACCTGCGCCATCTTCTGTTGCTGCTACGGGGATCATGTAGGTCTCGAGGACGGACCCCACCGCGTCGGTACAGCTGCACGCGATCCACTTGCCGTCATCCGAGAGTAGATACCCTCCATACACGTACGGAGACTCCGTCTCTCCTTCCTGTGCTGTAGTCAGCGCATCCGATCTCCAATCTGCGAGATGGTACAAGCGCTCAGACAGGAACCGCGACCGGCCAACGCCGCCGGAAGCCGCGTCGGCTGGCTTGAGGTTGACGTTCTCACACACGCGGTCGAACAGGCCGAAGCAGTTGGGCATCAGCATGAACGGGCTTGGATTCACCTCCACCTCGTACAGGTCGTCCAGGTACACGATCTCAATCGTCACGCTGTCCTTCCAGCTGCTGACGTCGGCCATGCAGTCCGTCCCGAACAAACCGCTTGAGAACGCCCCCAGAGCCCACATCTTGTGCTTGACATCGCTGCGGCGCAGCGGGACGACCAGGTACACCACGTTGGCGACTGCAGACCGGGAGAATGCTTGCGTCTTCTTGATGGCACCGGACGATAGCACCGGGTTCAGGAGTTTCCCGGCCGCGCGGAAGTTGGCAAACGGGTCGGCCATGCTCTCAGCGCAGTCAACCAGCAGCAGACCGTTGGGCGCGTCCACGCTTGCATAGTGGTTCCCTTGTACCTGGCCCAGGTCGACTGGGGCCAGATCGCCCATGTGGCACTGCGCGTACATGCTGCGGAAGCACGTGAAGTACGAGAGCGCGAGGGACGCGAGCCACTGCGACGGAGACTGGGGGCACACGATCACGTAGTCCACGGGCTTGGGAGCCGCCACCGGATGGAAGTCCCGCAATAAATATCCCGAAATGATAGCGGGTTCGACATGGTAGCTGGACTCCAGCGTGGAGACGCACAACTTGGGCTCTTGCTCCACGCGGACGCACTCTATTCGTTTCGCCGTGGCGTCGCTTGACTTGGTCGGGGCTTGAGTGTACTGCTCGAAGCTCATCCACCGTCGATCGCGCCCGGACTTTCTAACTTCAATTTCATTCTTGTCCTCCTTCTTCAGGAGCGACGTCAGACTCTGTAAATAAGGCTGCACGCGGTCCACCATCTCGCTCTTGTCCGACGCGCTGGCAGCAGCGACCTCGGCCTGCAGACTCGAGTGCGCAGACCACGTCGTAATTCCATTCGGCTCTTGCCGCCACGTCACCAACGCGTCCGACGCGGCCACTTGGAGCCCCAGAGCGATCTCGCCGTCCCGCAACTTGAAGCGGTCGGGGGCACTCCACAATTTCAGCGATTCCTGGCGCCCGTACTCTTCAAAAGCTGCTTCGTCGAAGTCGAGGAGCAGCCGACGCTGCTGCTCTTTCCTCTTCTGGCGGCTGTTCTTCGGATACTGCAGCTTCGTGTAGTCGGACTGCCAGTACTTGAAGCGCTCCGAGCACAGCCGAAGCTGTAGCTGCTCCGCCGTCGCTCGGTTTATTGAGAGCCGGCCCACGTTCGCTCGGAGTGACGACGGGATGAACGCCTCGGCGTTGGGCACGAACCTGACCTTGGCCGACACGTGCGAGGTCAGACTCTCCTCGATCTTCTTCTTGGCCTCGTCGTCCACGTAGTCTTGAAGCGCCTGCAGAAGCGGATGCGTCTTCACCGGTCTCCCGTCCAGCGCCTCCTGTTGCTCGTTATGAGAGAGAGACTCCACAAGTGACACGGCCACACTGAGCGGTTTGACGTCGGTCTTCGGCCTTGTACACGTCGGCGCAGAGTTCGAGAGCGACGCCTTCGCCATGGAGAAGAGATGGGCAGGGTCCATCGGAGCAGCCCCCTTCACCCCGTTGCTAGTCAGAACCTTCGGCCCCGTTCCGTTGGCCTTCACCGGCCCAAACGTCAACGAGAACGCCGCGTCCTTCGCCGCCTTCACCTTGTACCCGCCTCTTCTTCTCTTAAACCGTCGAACGTCCGAGTCCACGCGCAACTGCAGCTCGTCAACGTGCGGGAGCGTCATGCGAATCACCGGCCCTGTTGCACTTGGCGAGTTCACGTGCGTATCCGGGGACGCTGGCACAAAGGACTCGTCGTTCTCGGTCGAGTCGGCACTGTCTCGTTTCCTTTTGGTCTTGGCCCCTGCTCCTCCTCCGGCAACAGGCCGTCGCAACAGTTCGTCCGTCTCCACCTCTGTCTCCTGGTTATTGTCGTCTTCATCATCGTCCGCGTCCTCTTCGTTCTCGTCCTTTTTCACTTCGTCCTCGTTGCCACTGTCGCCGTCGTCCATCCGGCGCTTGTGTCTCCGTTTAGAGACTGCTCGGAACCACGGTGCAACGTCCGTATACTTGGTCTCGGCGATAATTCTTGGCACGAGTCCGTCCTTGAGATGCCACACGTCCACCATGGAGTGGTCGCTTAGAGACGGCAACCCCACCAGCCGCTCCCAGGAACACCTCGGGTCTCCCAGCTCTTCTTGATGTTGCAACTTTTCACTTAACCCCCTCTCTCTTTTTACCACATCCACGGCAACTGCCAGCAAATTGCTGGGGCGGAACAATTGGAAATGCAACTGGAAGGCCGGCGTCGGGAACTCCTCCTCTAAATACACCTCCACGTGGTTGAGACGAGTGAGCGACGGGCAGCGGAAGATGAACTTGGCGTCGTTGGGCTCGTAAAACCCGTCCGTGGAAAGGTTAAACTCCTCTTGGGCCAGCAGTTTGCGGCTTAAAACGGAGGCCAGAGCCGCGAAAAACTGTTGCTGCACAGTGTTATCCAGTACCTCGTTAGCACTCTCTAACCAGGAACCACTGAGAGTCTCTAAAACCCCCGACGGAGGCTCCACCGGCACGCTGCTCTGCATGTTGTTGGCGATGAAAACCCAGAGCTGCGAGAGGGACGCAGTGTCCTCCTCCTTGTTTGCGTCATCGTCTTGGAGGACACACAGCGCGTTGCGCTGTTGCAGTCGCTGGGAGAAAATGGCAAGTGCCGCCTCCTCTCCCTGTTTAACACCAGTGTTGCTAGGGAGTTTTTTGCCATGTTTCTTCTTCTTGCCACTGGAGGTGTCCTTATCCTTGTCGACGGAGTACACGTGCCACTCTAACGACGTCAACTCACACTGGCAACAAGAGCGGCAACATGATGCACAATCAGGTTAGACACACATATACGCATGGACGTTAGAGTAGTGCTAAAGTGGCAAAAAGGGGGTCTACTATTCGCGACGCGCTTTAGCACTACACGTACGAGGGCGAAGGTCGTGGTCGTGAGCGTCGGGGCGTCCGCCGCGCGCTCCATTGCGACGCGCGGAGAGAGGCCTGCAGTCCGTCAGGCCGACGAATAGTCCCGACCCCCACGCAGAGAGAGGACGCGCCGCTGCCAGAGCCGGAGGACAACGCTGCTGCTTGTCCGCACTTGGCTTTAGTAGGAGTTTTGTATGGGCATCGACGGAGGCGCGGGACGCAGTTTAGAGACGAGGTGTGTGTACCACATCACCTTTTTTATTTCGTACCGGAATAAGTGGTACATGGATACAGTCCACTTCAACTGCGAGGTGACGCAATGAAAATGAATTCACTTCGAGTTTTTGCAGGCAACTGCAACAATTTTCTGCCATGGAGCCCCCGGCCACGAGTGGAGAGCCAACGGTGCTCGGCATGGCCGGCGACGACGTGCTCGCCGCGCTGGCCACGGTGGTGCGTAGGCCCAGGAAACGGCGGCCCACTGCTGTGGCCACGCAGCAGCAGACGGCCAACGCTACATCTCCCGGGCCATGCACCACTTCATCCAGGCAACCGTTGTCCGCTGCGGCCCAACTTCTAAACACCTCGGCCAGAGCCGCTCCCGAGCCGAGTCGTGCCACAACCCAAGTGCATTTGCCGCTGTCCATGGTGACGACTCCCGTGACGATGGCCAGGGTTTGTCCTCAACCGAGCACAATTTCCCCGATGCAGTTGGCGTCCACCACCAGGCCTCCTATGACAACGACTAGAGCTACATCACCCGAGCCAAGCAGTGCTTCGCCAGTGCAGTTGTCGTCCGCCATGACCACGGACCAAGCGATAATTATCACAACCGAATCTCCCAAAACCAGTTCACCGGCGCAGCAGGCGTCGTCACCCCGCGGAGAGGCAATACAAGTTGGTAATGACCCGGCACTTGCCTCTGATGCGCCCGTGGCCGGGCGATCCACGGCCATCTCGATTCCGATGGACAAGCGCAAGAAGATGATCGAGTTCTGGCGGGAGAACAACGGCTGCACGCTGGCCGACGTGGCCAGGGTCGGCCAGTGCTCGGTGAGCCAGGCTGCCGAGTGGGTGGCTCGTGAAAAGCGAGGAGAAGGTTTGATGGATAAGCCCAAAGGCCGCAAACCCAAGTGGCCGGTGCCCAAAGCAGTCATGGAAATTGCCAAGCTGTTGCCGGAGATCCACTTCACGGATGATGAGGTAAATCTAGCTGCAGATGCCGCGGGGATTCCACGAGACAACTTTAAGCGCATTCGGTCGGATGTGAAGTCGCGACTACAGACAGCAGTTGTTGATCACTGGTTCGGCGGAGATTTACGAGGGGAGAGAGAGGTGCTGAGGTACATTAAGGAAGCGGTGAAGTCGATCAAGATCGGCGTGGAGTGGCTGTCAAACAAGGAGGTTATCGGGGAACTCACTGCTGCTGTGGGTCGCCGTGTGGACGTTATGCTCGTGATATCCCTGAAAAGGTCTTATGATGCCGGTTTGGAGGGTGTCAAGGCACTCCTTGAAGCTGGCGTCCAGGCGTGTCATTGCACGGTGGATCTCCACTGGAATGCAGCCATTTTCGACGGCCAGATTCTAGTTCAAGGGTCTCAAAGCTGGACGGACAACAACGAGGAAGACTCCAACATGGCGTGCACGATGGTGCATATAGGGCCGATTGGTAAGTACTGCGAGCATCCGCGTTTCGTGTTGCTTACTTTACCAACGTTGGTTGTGTGTAGTTTCTGCGTTTGAGTGCCAGTTCGACACAATGTGGAACAAAGCGATCAAGACCGTGAACAAAGGTGGCAAGAAAGCAAGAGATGCCATTGTAGCGGATCTAAATGGGGAGGTCCAGTCCTCTGCGGGATCAGACAGCGACGAGGGACCGAGCAAAAGACGCAAAATGGCGATGAGCGATCAAGGAAAGAGGGTCTTCTTCCCAACAACCTTCGAGCTGTTGGGGCTTTTGGGGGCGTAGGTAAGACTTATTGCAGCGCTAAGGATTTCTCAAGGCGAAGTGATGCTGAACATCGAGTTCCATTTTTTCAATTTGGGTTTTCCTTCTTCTGTGTGCTTATCTGTAAATTGTCAAGACGCCCCACAAGCGTGGATGACCGCCAACAGGTCCTTGTGAAGCTATGCAGTCGAGCCACAATCTACTCCTCTTGCATGGTAGCCTCAATCTCTTGGATTGATCTTGGGACCTCCGTCATATTTTCAACTCCTGTTGCCGTCACGATGACGTCCGATTCGATTCGTACGCCGCCAGTGCCACGGAACCGAGCCAGCATCTCTGCATTGATGAAGGCTGAAATAGTAGGGTCTGCCAGTGCCACACGCAGTTGGGCCTCAATGAAGTACCAGCCGGGCTCGACTGTCACCACCATGTTCTTCTCCAGTTTGCGTACTAATCGCAGCTTCTGCAAACTCCTCTTCGTCGATCGTACGTGGCCCACAGGGAACCCGCCGACATCGTGCACGTCGAGGCCCATGAGATGTCCGAGTCCACAAGGCGTGAAGTATGAAGACACCTCATATTCCATCATCTCATCCACTGTGCCATTCTGCAACAGCCCGTGCTCGAGCATGTGTTCGGTCATCACACGGTTAGCGAGGATATGCATGTCCACCCAGCTCACACCTGGTCTGATCGCCGCCATCACCGTATCGTGAGCCTTGAGCACCCCCTCATACAGCATCCTCTGGTCATTTGTAAACTTCCCATTAATTGGAAATGTGCACGTGATTTCTGAAGCGTAGCCATGCAGCTCACCGCCCATGTCATTGAGGAACAGGTCGCCGTCCTCAAGAAGCTTGTCATTGGGAGCTCCAGCATGGCCGTAGTGCTGGGCCGAGGCGTTGTGGCCACTGCCGCAGATGCACGTGTACGCGTGGAAGCGCGCGCCGCCGTT
>JAIKVE010001877.1:0-10075 GCA_024679115.1 Phytophthora pistaciae
CAGCGAAAAGTTCTCTGAAAAAGGCCGCCTCGCGCTGCTTACTTGGGTTTTGTTCATCAGGTACTGGGGCCAAGCTCGTTTGTCCTGGGACTTTTAGTCTTGGTGCTGCTTTTAGCTTCGAAATTTCCTGGCGTAGCTCATGCTCACTGGGTATATCAAATCGATCGGGGTAAAAATCTCGTAGCAATTCTGCCATTTGGCCAGACCCGAGTTTACTTGAAGAACCACGCACCCCTATCTAAAAAACCTCGCGAACTTTGTCTCGATAATTGGCAATGTATCGTGTTCCGTACATAAGGCCGTGCTTGGGGCGTATCGCCCACCCAGCCGAAAATGCCACATCTTCCGATTCGTAAGTACTGACAAAGTGTGTATGCACTTCATCTATTGCTGTATGTATAGCGAAATCACCACTATCTTGTAGCTGAATAGCTTTTTTGACAGCATACGAGACAAGATCGCGCGATTCAATCTTCTCAGGGTCGCTCACCACCGAGGCGTCGCTACATTGCAAAATCTGTTGCTGCAGAGTTCAACGAACAATTTGAGCGTGTGTAACAACCGTGACACCGGTAACTACTCCACGAAAAACTTCTGGTTCAATTGTAGAAAGGATACTCAATAGCACCACTATCGCTCTCACTCTCGGTATCAGAAACTTCTAAATCATCATTGAGTTGTTCCTCATCATCGTCTTCGTCGTCGCAATCAACTACAATTGAGCTTGACCCAGTTTGTTCTACGATACATTGCTGTGTACGCGGTAAACATCGCACTACAATACCCGACCCAATCCGAGAATACTCGTATATGGTTAATACAAATTCTAGGCAATTCCGAAAGTCACTTTGCACGGTGTATTCCCGATTTCTTTCATCAACTTGAATAACGATTTCGTTGGCTCTTGAAATATGCCGTCGCAATTGGCGCTCCATAGTTTCAACCTGCTTCACCAATTGCTGTACGGATTCTCGATTATGTTCTATCAGCTCAACCACAGTGTTCGGCAATCCACCTCGCGACTTGAGCCCAATAATCGCCTGCGTGGGGGTAACACAATTATTCCCTTCACTCACCCAGCTAATCAAAACTTGCATCGACCGCGCAAAATGGGCATCGAGGATACTTTTCCCATCCTGAGTCTCGGTATGGATTATCCTTGTGATGGCGACGCCGTGAGCTGCAAATAAGCAGGGGGCGACTAACGGAATTACCAAATTCTGGTAACGCTGGGCATTATCAGACTGAAGTGTAACCACTGTAATCTTAGGTAGCTCCTTCTTCAAACGCAAGATGATCGCTTCAATCGTCGATATAACAGCGATGCGATCTTGCTTGTTGTCCCCTTTTGCCAAGTGATCGAAATACATCTTTCGATCTATAACCTCACCACGCTCGCTGTCATACTCACAGTATTGAATGAGAGCACCATGCCAACTCATGCCTCTCTTTCCATAATGATCAACCGTTTTTTCACGAAAATAGAGTGGCTCCAGCTTCATTTTATAATCAATGACTATAACCGCTTCTTCTGACCGTTTTGATAATCGGCATTTTTCTCGCATTCGCTCCAAGATCGAACGAATTGACTGTTGTTGATTGATAACACGTAGACGATGTCCTAAAAACAGTTTTGCCTTTTCGAAGCAATCATGCACAACCGTTGCCGCAGAAGAATGTAGATCTAGCGACTTCGTTAACGTTTCTAAGCGGCCATAAAAATCGAAAACGGCTTGACAATCTCCACACAAGCTGCTCATAAATTGATTCTAAGCGGCCATAAAAATCGAAAACGGCTTGACAATCTCCACACAAGCTGCTCATAAATTGCAGGTCTCTGGAAGCTGTTGCATCTAAGCCGAACTCAATATCATGCAGACAGCAGAGACCGAACGCCTGATTCTTTACTCGCTCATCAAAACCGTACTTGAGATAAGCGCGAATAACTTCCATATCTTTCGTAAGCTGCTGACGGTCGTTGTAGCCAATCGGTAAACTCCCCACGACACGCACCAAGTTGTCAAAAGGATCGTCAATCAGTAGCCCAACTACGTAGTCAACAGCTTTTCTCATTTTGGAATCCCCAGCTGTGAGTGACGAAACAATGCGGATAAAGCTCGAACGAGAGATCGGGTCCTTAGGTGGGATGATCTGGTGGCTGATGCTACAAAATCTTCGTAAATATGTGTTCTCGACTTCTTCCTCATAATTGCTGGTAGAACCACTAATTTTCCGTGAAGACGAAGGCGTTTAGTTCCCCAAGACAGATACGATATGTTGTCGGGCGAGAAAATAAACGACACAGCGTCATTGACATCACTGACATTACAGATACGATATGTTGTCGGGCGAGAAAATAAACGACACAGCGTCATTGACATCACTGACATTGAAGTTGCAGAGACTATGAATCTTTTTCTGAACCTGTTGTCCATCAGCAAGCGCAACTATGTCCTGTCGAGCTCTCGCGTAGCTCTTAGAGGCCATGGTGAAGTCTGGAACCGCGTCGCACAGTGTAGATAAGCGCCTGCGAGGTAGTTGCGCAATACAGGCACCTAGTACCCGTTTCTCAACTGATGATTTCGTTGCATTCTTGTACCAAGTTGCCATATTCTCCATGTAGCTGGAAAGCAATGCAATATTCTTGGAAAATATATCAGAGTCTGACCCAGATACGATATTTAACAGAACGTTTGCTGCACCGTTGGAATCGCCACAGAGAATCAAGCATATTTGCTTAAGTAATCGTTTGACTAAGGTGCACCCGAACACATGTGACCGACTGCTTGCATGCTCCTCCCAGAATCGCCGGTCTTTTCGCTGACTCAGCGATGGCAAGTGCTTGTAGTAGTATGCAGTTTTGTCTTTCAGACCAAAAGCTCGCTGCATATCACTAATACTGTGCACTTCATCATCAGGTAAGCTTGACTGATCACAAACAAACGCCGAGGCCAGATTTTTTCGCATGCATGGTGAACTCGGAGTGGTCGAATTAAGCGACGACACTGTAGATCGTTCAGCTGGTTTCACAGCGTTTGATCTCGATATCCCGCGTTGACCGCGCTTCCGACGTTTCTTGCCACTAACTCGTAATCCATCGTGATCACAACCACATCTCCAGCATGCTCCACATGAACGTCCATCAGAACCAACTTCATAGCATCGCCCAACCTTACAACTACAACTGACTGATTCCTGAACCAGTGGTGTATCCATTGTCATTGATAAATCGATCGAGTTGTACCTTACGTACGATCTAAGCTAGAACCAACAACCACGTAAATCAACAGTTCCTCGCGCCGGAGGCGTGCGCGGACGACAGCAGTAGCCGTAGATACAGCACCAGCAGGCGACCAGCACCAACAACCACGTAAATCAACCGTTCCTCGCGTCGGAGGCGTGCGCGGACGACAGCAGTAGCCGAACGTTTAGAAGCAGCGGTGATTTTGCGAGAATGAATGGTATCTTCGCTACTCAGTTACGATTGGCAGAAATTGTTAGCCAATTGTTAGCCCTATTCATCGCTATTTTGGTGATGTATCATCATCTCTCGAAAACGGTCACCTTGGCAGCTATACGTTGCCTGGGTGCGCTGTGTGCTGCAGGGATCAATGCAAAAGCCCGAATTTGTGTATATAATGCTGGTAGCCATGGTACAGATTGTATAACCACAGTCTAAACTGCATTACGTCTTTTAGCGGTTCTTTTATTTGCGATTTTAATTTTTTGATTCCCACCGCGGCGGTGTACTTGAGGCAGATTCCGGTTGTTAAAAAGGTAAAAAAAAAAACACCTGAGTATACAACAGTGGTTATCACGGTTGGTAGTTCGCAGTGTGCAGGTAAATCTAACGAATCAGCGTAAACCTAAAGGTGTGCTCATTACAGGTTAGCCAGCATAGTTTGTGACTTGCTGCAGGTTTGCATGTAAATCTTATTGGCTGATAAAACCTGCGGACCATCCTACCGTGAGAACCATTATCATAGCCGGGGTCCAGACGAGGTCTCCGTCATTCGCGCGTACAACCGATGTTATTACCTAGCCACTGGTACAAATAATCCTGTTTTCTGCTCCCATGGCCTCTTCACAACCATTGGCTGAATGGAGTGGAGGGGGCGAGCTTCAAGTACTGCAGAACAAGAAACAGTACTGAACACAGGAGCAGCATGACCAGAGAATCTCTCATGCGCCTAGCTTTAGATGATTACATGAGTCTGTGCGCCGAATGTACGAAAAAAAAAAACGTCTTCAAACTTTCGCCCTCAGAACACTTCGAGGGCATATACTAGCAAGCTGAGCGAGTTCAAGCGATGGTGTGACGGCAAGGGCGCGGCTTTCAGTCATCTCACTCGGTACACCGTAACAGGGCCAAAACTTCACCTTTTCCTTGTGGAGTGCGTGATTGGGAGGGAATAGCAGTGAAACGGTCACGGAGGTAGAAGCGAAAAAGTTGGTAAATCGACTGTCAACAGCTTTGTTGCTGCTATGCTTGACTTGTGGCGAAACCAAAAAAAAGACTGAATATTAACGGCATCCCGTCTCCTCGGGATGGCGATGTGACTGCACTATTTGAAAATTACGACGTATGAGGAAGACCAGCTGC
Organism: Phytophthora pistaciae; assembly: GCA_024679115.1. Classification (NCBI taxonomy): domain Eukaryota; phylum Oomycota; class Peronosporomycetes; order Peronosporales; family Peronosporaceae; genus Phytophthora; species Phytophthora pistaciae. Next base: position 4,604 of record JAIKVE010001877.1, read on the forward strand.
GGCGCAAGAACTTCGGAGATCGAGGAGTCGACACGCTACTGGCTGGCTACACAACGACGGATCAGCTACAACGGATTGCCTGCTACTTTGGGCATCGTCGCGCGACCCTTGGACTAGCGTTAGTTTGAGGAATTTGCTGGTGTTCTTGTTGTCTCACTCTGCGCTAATGCTTGGCGGGTATGCTCGTCGGACGGAGTTAGCCGATCTTCACTCGATTGTACTGGAAAACGAAGCCTACGCGGTAGGCCTACGCGGTAGGCTTCGTTTTCCAGTACAATCGAGTGAAGATCAGCTGTGCGCTGGTGAAGGTCATAGCGCAAGGCAAAACCACCTAAGTCGGTCGTATTTGAAGTGGGTGCATGTGTGCGCAGTAAGTGTAGTGGGCCTACTTTGGCTCACTACTACGGCTTACACGTGCGCGCACGTGTATAAGGAAGCGTAGGTTTCTTTTACTTGAATTAAGTATACTCGAGATCCACGAGTATACTTTAAGCAAGATAACGACTCTAAGTAGCGGGTTTTGGTAAAGATGAGAACTGATACTTTGTTTTATGCCTATGAACTTCCTCCTAAATGTAATATTCTAAACTAGGAATCTGCCAACGGCTGGTTGGCAGGATTCCGCTAATATGCATGTCGCTCATTGGTTAAAAGATGCTGATTTCAACCAATAGGAATCCTAAGTGTCTATGGACCACCCGTCGTGGTGATCGTAAATGAATGTAGCCCTTGATGTAACGTACACCAAGGCCGAGGAAGTGTTTGAACCTTTAACAGACATCGCGTCTGTTAGAGTTACAAGTGGCTGTGGCCACTTGTGCGTGTAACCCTGTTACAGTAAGAAGTTGGAAATTTGCGGCCATGGGTTGCTTGGATTATATCTGTTTTGGTGATGGCACGTGGATAAAGAGTCGTTTCTTGATCTCACAAAGTCGGAACAATGGCATCCTACAAAACTACTGAAGACCAGGAAAGATCCAACCAAGCCAATGTCATGCAAGGTTCATCGTGCAGCTTTTGTGGACGCGCTCGACTACATCGGTCTACGCAACAGGGCCAAAGTACATATAGGTAGGAGATCGGGCTCTCGAATGGCGATCTTGGGGGTTCCAGTGAAGCCAGGCGATGGAGAAATGTTATCTAACTTAACTTCAGCGAGAAGCAATGCGAACGCTTGCGGTATTTGAACCCGGAAGAGGTAGTTATTTTCTGACTTGCGTTGACCCACCCCAAGCTCTTCAGAAACGTATTTTCCCTCTGGTTGAGGAGTGGCAGTCAAAGATGGCTTCAGGGGAATGTGAGCAGTCAATCGCGGCTGGTGGTTTTATCGAGTTGCTTCAGTATCTGCGAAGCGTAATACTACAGGATACTGTCATTTTGTCCGAGCAAATATCGGAACATCCGATTTGGAACAATGAGATCTTCATGAGTGATGATTTTAAACAATTTCAGGTGAATATGAAGAATGCAATGGCCCACGTCAGTGTCCCTCCGAGCGTCAGCTTGAGAGAGCCATGCCTGCGCTGAAGTGAGTACACCCAGCGATCCCTCATTGATTACCAATTACAGACTAAGTCGGGTCAATCAATCGGTTCGTGAGTTGTGGATGGAATCGACATGTGACCTCCCTGATGATTATGCAGTTGAGAAGCTGGAGCAAGAGCTCCGCACCAAGTGGTGTGGCCATCACGAGAAACGTTTCTTCAACCGACGACCAAAAATTATAGATCTCGTAAAGACCATCGCTACCTGCGTTTGCAACCACGAGACGTTCGACAAGTATAAGGCTATCGAAGAGACGATTTAAACGCGTCGACAGCCTCCGTTGTTCTCGCCAAAAATCGATGAATTGAGTGTCTCAAAACGTAGAGGCAATAGTTGGACTGCTAGACCAGAACGTCTAACACCAAGCACAGCTGCGACCATACCCCGATGCCACGCTCTTCAGAAATAACACCTTGGTAAATATAGCTATCCGCAGTATAGCTAGATAAAACCATTTGGCGACATCGAAGGAGTAGGCGGAACTGTGCGCCCTTCGCATCGAGTTGATATGTTACACCTTTGGCGGCGCCGAATCTAGCGGATTTCCAATTACGAGGAGGCTCTAATGTTTGCGACCGGATACGGGGACAAGCATGTAGCGAAAACGTTTCCAGTCGAATTGCTCAATCAGACATACGAAAAGCGGCGCTTTTTTTTTGGGTAGTTTGAGTGTATATCGGGTGGCCTCCATCGACAAATAGAGGGTAGTCCCGTAACAATAGACCAACCCCTCTTACTTGATCATATCCCGGTAAATCAAATAGTTAATAGCCGTCGCCGTCATGAAAGAAGGTGGTAGCAAACTATCCAACTCCTCGCGGTAAACGGAACCTTTTAGCGTCTCCAGAACTGGCAATCCTCCCAAACAAACAGCGCATCATCCTGGCAATCCTCCCAAACAAACAGCGCATCATCCTTCGACTTGCGCTGCCTCAAAACCCGACGGCTGGATACACTGTGAGCGGACGTTGAACCTGCTGCGCTTGTCTCCTCGTACACACTACCGTCGGAGCCGGCTGAGCTTACTGATTCAGAGCTGTGGTATTTATCGCCCTCGAAGCCCTCCTCGGAATGGGCACTCTTTCTGTTCACATCATCGATATCCTCCTCGTCATGGACACAATCACTGTCCCCATCTTCGCAACCACTCGGATTATCATCCACGCCTTCATTGTCCACATCGTCACTTGCGTCACCAGGGATCTTATTGTTCACATCGTCGCCCCTGCTCTTCTCCTCACCACTGGCCATATGTACATCTGCTGCATCATCGGTGCCTGCTTCTCCACCGGTATGTGTGCCAACTGCACTAACCATATCTCCAACAACAACACCAACGATTACAGTGCCATGAGCCCCTCTGACTTTGTTCACAGTTTGAGCTTGACTGACGGCGGGGTCTACATCTTGTTCATGGTCAGCCACTCGGGGTCTTTTTCGTGCATGATCCCCCGTATCTTGAGTTGGCTCGATTGCAATAACCTCTTTACCTGTAGGCACCTCGTCTATGCTACACGCACTAGGCTCAAACGTTGGCGATGTGGGCACTGTAGCCTGCCAGTAAAAGTGCTACAAATGAGCGGTACTGACCGCGCGATAATTTTCTCGGTCTCGCTACACGGTCTTCAATTAGGTGTACGAGTCCATGGCGCTACGAACAAAATTGCAGAGCGCTTGGTCAGCGCTGCTAATTCGGGTCACACTTTCCGCGATGGCGGCGGTCACTTCTTCATCGGTGTGAATTTTCAAATGTGGCGTAGCAGCCCGTACATGAGCAGCAACATTGCTAGATATGTCGACAACCCGCCCTCTTGCTGACGGAGACAGCCTTGACACGATCTGAGCTCCCATGTATTCCACTTTAGCCGCAGCCCGGCTCACAACGTCTCTAATCGAGCCCGCTTTAATCGCTCGAGCAAGTGCGGCGACCTCGGCGGCGAGTGCGGCACTCGCCAGCTCCACTCGGTACTTATCCAGCGCTTTATCCACAGTATTGGCCTGGTCATTCGAGCTATTGGCTGCCGGCACTGCTGCCGAAGCTTCCCGCACAACCTGCGGCGTTGCTACGTCCGCACGCACCATTCTAGGGTACCTCTTTGCGGCCATCCACGATGCCCTTTGGGTAGTCGTTCAGTGGGAAGCTATCGTCAGCGTTGTTGAGAATGTACGTCTCTCGACGCGAGGGTTTTCCGCTAGCCACTTCTTGCACAGAGCTCCTCCTGCACGAGTTCGAAGCCACTCCTCTGTGGCTTTGGTAACACCAGGGGTGTCTTCAGTGACTTGCTTCCGCGCAAATTGGGCCGCCCTGTCAGAGATCTCATCGCCAACATCACCAGCGTAAGCCCAGAAGCCTCTATGACATCTCATCGGAGCTTGGTGGCTAGGCGGCTGGGCGGTTTGGACTGCAGAGTAGATATGCGGCTTTGACTCCTGCATTATTCGGATGTATTTGATTGACTAAAATACCGGGTCTCGGACTCAGTCTGCAGCTGTGTTGATAACCCATCACTAACATAGCTATCGCCCAAAGCAAGATCGACCCGTTTCTTTTCCGCAGTGTGAACGGCACGTAGGCGGGTTTACACTCAGAGAGATTGATTAGGAGGGTTGAGACAAGATACGACGACCCACCGATTTTATTGAAAAATATAATGTACTATTTTTATTCGAGCCAGCTATATTGCAATGGGTATTACTTGTAAGGCGTGGGTCAACTGCAATATAATAGTCCGATCGCGTCAAATACCCAAGTTTGGCTTTCGTTCTCTAGTTTTATCATCGGAAGTAACAAAGTCAGCACTTTGCAATAGTGACCACAATCAATGTTGTTGTATCAAATTGGCGAGAAACCAAGGTACCGTTAAATCTCCAGCTGAAGCCAATCCCGCTCAAACAAGTAGGAGTCTGTCTCAATGAGAGATTGACCGAGTTTCCATTGCCTACCACCGACAGAAAGGTTTTTAGGGCAAAATTGCAAAGTCGAGAATCACTGCAAAATCCCAACAAAAATATTTTTCAACCATTTTGTCATCGGAATGCTCAATCAAACAGAAGTAATTTTATCGGAGGGAGCGACAGTCGTTATTTTATGCTCGTATCGACGTAATGCTGTCGAAATTGCATCATTTTTGCACCTGCGCGTTCAGGTTCAGATTTCCCCCCCCCCACACACACACACAACACGCTTTGGTCAGGGTCATTGAATTAGAAGCTCTGTATCAAGCAGCTTACGTCATTAGTAGAAAGTGCATGATGTTTCTGCTTAGATCCCTTTCCGCGCTGAATCGAAATATATGTACTGTGTGCAAGTGTAGCCAAGTCTTCATGGTGAATAAATGGTCAATGGTAGGGGCAAAGCGTATGGATGGACTTAAAGCCATGTTAGCTAGAATGCCTTCGAGCTCGGCAACAGTATCGATGTCGTCACGGCGTTTTCTGTCAAATGACAAACAACTTGAGCGGCCCCCAACCGTAAGACGTGGCGGTAGAGAAGACAAAGGTCACTCTAAGTTGTTCGTTGAAAACACGACCCATCACCACAATGGAGTCGTCTGTATGATTATAGAAAATTAGGAACCGAGATCTGACGAGTTTTCTGGTTGGGTTAAGTGATGCCTTCAATGCGATAGAAACGTTGATACGTTCTGCCTAAAATAAGCGTGAAACCTGGAGCATTGGGCCCTTGCGACGACTAGCTACCATTTGCACCATATACATAGCTCCTTTGTAAGGGGTCAGGTGTGTGATTTTCACTAGATCATACGTCGTGTGAAAAAGATTAGTTTACAATCGGATTCAGCAAGACCAAACGGTCAGTCTTGGGTTAAATCAACTTTGTTTTATGTGAGAACCAAGGCGGCTACCCCTGGTCTCATGTGACCCACTCAGATCCAGGTCAATGCCTGATTGACTTAAATGAGGTCTGCC
>JAIKVE010001879.1:0-10065 GCA_024679115.1 Phytophthora pistaciae
GCGCGGGGCCTTGCCACCGGTGGACTTGCGGGCGGTCTGCTTGGTACGGGCCATGGTTGCTTCTTCTTAGTTGCTGAGAACTTGAGGGAGAATTTGGGAATGAGCTTCCGGCACGGGTGGGCGCCCGCGTTTGTTTTTCGCGCGCTTGGGCTCCGCTGTGGGCCACTCAGCGGTCTCCGCGGTCAACGGTTCCGCCAATGAGCATCCTCACAAAACAAATGACGCCAATCGAGCCAATCAGAGACAAGAAGTCGCGGCCAGAGGAAAAATCGTTTGGCGCGACGGGGTAGGTCTCCTTCGGTTCAAACCTCGAGCGATATAGCCGCGGCTTGGACGCGTGACTGCCGCTAAGTATGGGGCCTTTGGCGCCAAGCGCAAAGCGCGGCGAGATGCCGCTGCCAACTCTCATTCTTCAATTTCCGGTTTGGAAACCACAACTTTCCTCCCCTCTTCTCAAGAACACCTCATCAACTTAACCATGTCTGGACGCGGCAAGGGCGGCAAGGGACTCGGCAAGGGCGGCGCCAAGCGTCACCGCAAGGTTCTTCGTGACAACATTCAGGGCATCACCAAGCCCGCCATCCGCCGTCTCGCACGCCGTGGCGGTGTGAAGCGTATCTCCGGCCTCATCTACGAGGAGACCCGCGGTGTCCTCAAGGTGTTCCTCGAGAACGTCATCCGCGACTCGGTCACCTACACGGAGCACGCTCGCCGCAAAACCGTGACGGCCATGGACGTCGTGTACGCCCTCAAGCGCCAGGGCCGCACCCTGTACGGCTTCGGCGGATAAGCGCATTCCGCTTAGGAGTTCAAGCAGCCTAGGCTGCCTGAGCTACTACTTTGCAGCACTGGTAGCTTTCTAGTTTGCCTTTGTTGCGAGTGGCTTTAGCCTCTCACTTTATTCTGGTGTTTCTTAACACCACCCTTTCTGAAGAAACATTCATTATTCCTTGGGTTGTGAGTTGTGCAAGGATGGCCGGGATCCGTCAATAGCATGCTTGGGCACCTAATGTTAGTTTGTGGACCTGTAGAGCTGTCATTCCTCGGATGATGCAGTATACAGAACAGGTTGACATCATGCTGCTGATGTTTGCGTCAAACTAGAACCGGCACTTATGAGCAGTAACTTCAGCATTAGTATGCCTTGGCACGGACCACATTCGATGATAAAGCAGAGAAGGTACGTAGTCAAGTGGTCTGCGCTGTAACGCTTCATGACGATCGATCCATTTGTGTGTTTTGCTGCTCAAGTAATAAGCTGCATGCCGACGGGGTGGGTGAGGAACACGTCCTGTAGCTCCTGGTGCGAGCACCGCAGCTCCAGCAGCGGGTAGCGCGACGTGCGCGTCGACATCTGCCGGATGATGCCCGAGCGCTCCAACTCGTCGCAGATGAAGAGCAGCCCGCGCAGTCGTGGGATGGGGACAAACGAGTGCGTCTTGCAGAGAATCGCGAAGCGCTCGATGACGGCTTCCAGCTCGGCGCCACTTTTGTTAACTCCACGCGCTGCGTTGGAGCGGACCTCCATGCGCAGAGCAACCAAGAAGGTGCACTCGAACTTGCTGCACGCGCGCAAGCGGGTCATCGGTGCCGACACCGACACGGCCTGCTGAGCCTCGTGCAAGTCTTCGCCCGTCACGAACAACTCGCCTCCTTCATTAGCCGCTGGATTCCGGTCGAGCGACGTAAGTCGGTGCAGGCACACTTCGGCGGATTTACGGCACAGCGACAGCGCCTGACGAACATCGCCCGACTGGTGCGCCAACGACTTGGCGCAGATCTGGATGGCCTCTTCACTGAAAATGTCGAGCTGAAGCAGACGCTGCTGGATGATGTTCTCGAGCTGGGCTCTCGTGTACGCCGGGAAGGTGATGCGGTGCCCGCCCAGTCGACTGCGGATCTTCGTGGGCAGTCGTTCCGGCAAGTCCATGGTGTTGGCAATGCCGACCAGCACGAGCTTGGCCGTGGCAGAAGTCTGCCACTCCAGCAGGTTGTACAGCACTTGGTTCTTGCCCGCCAGCATGAAGTCCATCTCGTCCAGCAGCACCAGCAGCATGGGGCGCTTGGAGTTCTTGGAGTGAAACTCGTGCTGCAGCATCTCGCACAGCCGTGCAGCGCCGATCGCGCGCGCCAGCGGCTGTTCCCCTTCCGGCTCTGGCGGCTGGAGAGCCTTCCACAGCACGCTGTAGGCGACGTCCGGGCGCGGCATCTGCAGGCCGTTGACCTCCACCCACGCGAAGTTGCGCAGCTCGCCGGCATCTCTCAGCGCCTCGAGCGAGCGGATCACCTCCCTCACGATGGACGTCTTGCCTGCGCCCGGCAGACCGCTGATGTAGATGGGCCCGCCCGCGCTCTGCTGCTCGATGTAGGAGCGCAGCGCCGTGTAGATCTCGTCGCGCTCGTCCTCGCGCCCTGTCATGACGCGCGGGAGACTCGACAGCTGAAGCTCGTGGCATGCGCGTTGTAGCTTCTTCACAGCAGCAGAGACGGACGGAGAGAGAGTTTTCGGAGCCTTGTTGCTGTCGCTGCTGCCGTCGGCGGCATGGCCTTCTGTCCGAGGTCGCTTCACGCCGGCCATGCTCGCTGTAAAGCGTCGGGCGCAGTAGGCACACGTCTACAGTGTTTTGTTCAACAAGTTATGTAGATTATACAAGAAGAACATCACTTTTTGTAAATTGCAAATTGCAAATTGCAATTGTGGAATTAAAAACCCTGCAATATTTCATAATATCAATTTTGCAATTTGAACAAACAAATGTACAAAAAATGGAATTATTAATTGTATTTGATTTCGTTGATTTCATTTATAGTGATTTCTATTTCCGTCCATTTCGTCATTGTTTTCACATACAGATAAACGAGTACCGTACAAATTTCCAGCCTTTTTAGCAAAACACGAGCCACGGTACTGCGCGTCCACGCTCGGCCGCGGTACTCTTCGAAACAAGAAACTTCCGACCTTAATAAGGTCGGAAGGTTCCGGTCACTCCAAGCGGCATTGGCAAGACAGATTCTGCAACTCGGGCAGTGGTGCAGCTTCCATTCACAAAACGTAGGACACCGCCCCAGACACCAGCTCACCTCGAGGGTGCTGGAACATGTGTTCAATGCCGCCATTTCAGTAGACGTACGGGCGTGGATCTGATACAATCGGTTTCCAGTGCTCCAGATGTGCTTCAGCGCTATCTTCATTCATCGCGGCAGAACCACCTGCCGCCTGACTTGCACCTCAAGTTTGAGGCTGGTAGCGGAGCCAAGTCTCACCTGACGCGTGTCAAAACGAAGCCGATTGTTGCCCGACGTGGCGGAATGGCATCATGTGGCCGGAAATATTTTTTTCGCGTTACTTACTTGCCGCTAAACTTCAGTTTGGTGCTATTCGCGGCCTCGAGAGTTAAGCAACTATCACGCGAATCGGCATAAAAGCTATCAGCCCCAAGCGGGCTGCGCGCGCGGCACCATGAAGCCGTGGTGGCGGCTTTCTGATTTGGCAGTCAGCTGGATTCGCGCGCAAGCTGCGTCCGATTGATTCTCATTTCTGCCCGGAGGTGGTCAAGTTCGGGTCAGCTGAAAAAAAAGATGATACTCACAGGCTGGCGGTCTGCCAGGTGACTCCGCTTCAACGCGGCCGAGGTAAATTGGCTCGGAGTCGCGCACGCCCAGATGACAGCGGGGAAAGGCCGGAAGCCCGAGCGCCGAAAAGAGCAGGCACCACGTCTGGCCACCTTTTTAGTATCCATCAGGGGCATACGATGTTGGCGCGTCTTCTTAGTGGTGCAGTGCAGCCTGTCAAGCAAACGCAAGACTTTCGTCTGGCTTGGTCACATCGGTGCTAAACCGAGTGCCATCGACTCGGAGGCGAACTTCGGACTTGAGAACGAGATTCATTTCCGATTTGGCTGGCGTTTGCTCAAGCGGAAAACACAGCAACCCGCACCAGCTTCCTCTGCAGCTCGCCATCCCGTTGCGTCGACGATGAAGATCACACAATTGGTGCAAGTTGCGGTGACTGTGGTCGCGACGGCCACAGCCACGTCGGCGGACATTACGATGTCGCAGGCTGGCAACTACCAACAAGGCACTGTTCAACCCGCCGAGCAAGTTCAGGGCGGCATCCCTTCCAGCAGCGGCTCAACCACCGTCGGCACGACTTCGACCACCGGCAGCACTGCGAGCAGTGGCGACTACCTCGCCCCGTTCTCGACTGACGCACCTTCGGATCTCTTCCAGCGCTACGACACCCTCACCACTCTGGCGCCGATCATCAACGTGGCGTCCGACTTGCTCTCGCGACCGTTGCCGACCAACAAATGGTGGGGCAACCTCATCCACACCACCACGGAGGATATCGACACGGTGGCCAACCCTGCGTGGTCGAACCCCTACGCGCTCAAGCTGCCCAAGGAAGCACCCTACGGCGTGCAAGCCTGCTACTCGTACTCGTACCGTAGCTTTGCTGATGAGGTGGACGGCGTCGTCAAGTACTACTTGCACGCATTCCACAACGACCTCACGCTCTCGGCGACCGAGTTCGCTTCGACCAAACCTGACTACGAAATCTACTCGTTCAGCGACCTCGGTGCCAGCGTCCGCACCTGCGTTTCGGGTAGCGACAGCTGCATGGACTCCGCTCTCGTGAACGGTATGGCGTTCATTTCGGCAACCTATTCGGGACTCACCGCCAGCATTGAGTCCGAGTACGCCATGACCCTGGTGGACGACTCGACTGCGGGCAAGTATGTCATCCAACTGCCAAACAACCAGACGTGGGTAGTGTACTCCAGCGACACCAGCGCGTCCTTCTCCATCGACAGCACCGGATCAGCATTGGTGTCAAGCTCAGCGTACACGGGTACGCTTCGTGTGGCAATCCTCCCTGACAGTGGCGACCAGACCGTGTACGATGACTACTCGTCGTGCATCGTCCGTGGTGGCAACGTGTCTGTGGCGTCTCGCACCAGCTACTCGCTGCAATGGGAGACCGAAGGCAGCGGGTGCGACAGCACTGGTCTTCTTCACTTTGCTCTGCCTCACCAGGTGGAGGTCTTGAGCGACGCCACCACGACGCAGTCGAGTGGAGCGATCGTCCTGCACTCAAGTACCCGCGGCCAAATGGTGGGCCAAGTTACCACGTCGGGGAGTTGGACGCTCACAGAGGATGAAGCGGACGACGAGGTGGACTTCTACCCCGCCAACAAGCCGTCTGCCGATGTTGTTTCGCAGATTGGTCTGCTTGCCACGCTCCAGAGCGACATTGATAGCGACTGGAGTCTGGATACTGGAAGTTGGTACTACAACGGCAAGGCATACCAAAAGTACGCGTCGCTGTGTCTGATGGCTGCTGACAGCTCGGTAGTGGGGGATGACAGCACGCTGCTGAGCACTTGCTTGTCAAAGCTGGAGGGACTAGTTGAGCCGTTCCTCAACAACACCCTCGGGTCTCCTCTTGCTTACGAAACCTCCTACAAAGGCATCGTCACTAGCCAAGTCTTCACCGCCAACAACGCGGATGTTGAGTTCGGCAACGGAGTGTACAACGATCACCACTACCACTACGGCTACTGGGTGACGGCGTCGGCCATTCTCAAGAAACTGGACCCATCGTGGTCAGGCATGGCCCAGCTCGAGACCATGGTGTGGACGCTGCTGCGTGACGTCGCCAATCCAAGCTCGGACGACGCGTACTTCCCGAAGTTCCGTCATTTTTCCTGGTACCTCGGCCACTCCTACTCGCACGGCGTGACTCCCATGGCTGACGGCAAGGACGAAGAGAGCACCTCGGAGGACGTGAACTTCTACTACGGCATGATGTTGTGGGGCAAAGTGACGCAGAATCAAGCCGTCGAAGACCTGGGCAGCCTCATGCTGCGCCTGAACGCGCGTGCCGTGCGCACCTACTTCCTCATGACGTCGGACAACACGATTCACCCGCCCCAGTTCGTGCCCAACCACGTCACGGGCATTTTCTTCGACAACAAGGCGGACTACGCGACGTGGTTCAGCGCCGAGAAGTACTGCATCCACGGCATCCAGATGATCCCGGTGTCGCCGATTAACGGACTCGTGCGGACGGCAAAGTTCATCCAAGAGGAATGGGACGATATCCTGTCGAAGGAGGCGATTGTCACGGGAGATGACACCACGAACGCGTGGCTATCGCTGTTGCTAGTGAACGAAGCTGCAATCAACCAGGCGGACGCGCTCTCGAAGCTAGCGACGGCTACTATGGACGATGGACTGACGCGTTCGTGGGCTCTCTACAATGCTGCCTCGCGCGGAGGATCGAGTTCGAGCGGCAGTACGTCAACCGCCACAGTGACAGTGGCGCCAAGCACTACGACCGCGGCGCCGGAGGCGACAGCTACGCCGAGCGTGACTACTGCATCGCCGACTGTAGCCCCTGCTGCCACCACCGCTGCCCCAGTTGCTACCTCTATTCCGACTGCAACACCCACGGTCAACCCGAAGACTGGCGTGACGACCGCCCCCGTTGCTACGTCGGCCACGTCAAGCTCTTGGAAGAACGAGGTGGGCCAGAGCTACCGTTAGACTCTGCCATCTCTGTAGCTGCATGCATCGTGCAGCGCTTGCATGTCGAGTGAACCCCACTTAGAGAACTGCGTCAGTGTATTGCATGTAGAGTTGTCGAGGCCCACCATCGTAGAGCGGCCTGAAATGTTGTCAAAAATCAAATGATGTGAATCCACAACTTGTGCATATTTGCGAAGTTGAAGTGATAGACACTTCAACTCTAGCGCTCCTACTCAACGTTCAGCAAAGTCATGCTCGTCGGTTCCAACGTGCTCGTGATGGTGCTGTCACCGTGATGGCACTGGGAGCTGGAATTATAAAGATGGGGGCTTCATGCATGTAGATCTCGTTCCATACGAATGCACGAGTACTGCACCATGAACGACAGCGCAATGCTAACACAAGAACGGGATAACTTGGAAAATGATCTCTATACATATTCCCCAACCTACTCACTACTATCAAAAAGGAGAATCAAAAGCCGAGGGAGAAGAGGGAGGCAGGCGAAGCTTTATGCCACCTGCCACCCCGCTTCAAAACTACCTATATCCGTGGATTCCACACGGCTTAGTTAAGGGCCGAGCTGAGAGCAGCCTGGGCGTCCGGGCTCATCTGCGCGATGACCTCCTTCATCTGGGCCTCGTAGGCCTGGAGCAGGCCACGCACGCAGCCCTTCACCTCGGCCTGGGTCTCCTCCTCCACGCTGGAGGTGGGGGCAAGAGCCTTGGCGTACACGTCGAGCACCTGCGGCATCAGGTTGAGCGCCACAGGGTTCTGCGAGCTCACCAGGCCGTTCAGGCAGCGGAAGCACACGGGGCTCTCGTCCATGTCAGCCTTCAGCGGCAAGCCACCCAGGAACACGGGGAGCACGGCCTCCAGAGGCAGGTTGGCACCGCCAGCGATGATCATGCGAGCCACAGCAGCGCACGCGTTGTCGGTCACCACCTCGTCGTTGCCCGAAGTCTCGAACAGCGGCCGCAGAGCCTGCAGCATCTGCTCGTACGCGCTGAACAGCTTGTCACCGCTGATCTCCGCAAGGATGCCCATGCAGAACGCGCTGTTGGCCTTCAGGACGTAGTTGTCCGAGGCCAGACCCTGGAGCACAACCGGGAACACGCTCTCCACGAAGCCCAGGGCGCCGGGGCCGAGCTCACGGAGCACCTCAGCGAAGCAGCCCACAGCGGCGGCACGGTCACGCACGGCACGCAGGCCCGTGGCGAACGACAGCAAAGCCGGGAACAGCTCCTGGAACGTGGCCAGGAAGTGCTCGCCGTAGCACTTGGCAAGGACGCCGATCAGCTCCGACGCGCTCTCCAGCACGGAGCCGCCCTCCTCTTCGTCCTCATCCTCGTCCTCCTCGTGGGTGGTCTGGCAGACGTGCTCGTGCGCAAGCACAGTCTTGGTAATGCGCAGCAGCTCGTTCATGTGGTCCATCGTGACAACGGGGCCGACGCGGGCGCTCATGGCCTTGATGGCGTTGAAAGCCTTCTCCACAACGACCTCCTCAGGGTCCTCGAGGAGCTCCTCCACCAGGCTCTTCATCACAGCCGAGGCGATGACGGCGTTGTTGGGGGTCAGGATGTTCTTGTTGAAGTCACCCTTGGTCCACACCTGCACGTCGCCGCTCGAAGCGTGCGAAGCCTCGAACGAGCAGATCACCAGGGCAGCCAGAGCCTCGGCAACGGCACCACGCACGTCCTCGTGGATGTACTCCGTGAGCGGGGCCAGAGCCTCCAGGAACTTGGGGATGTAAGGCTCGAACACGGGGCCACCGCAGTTCAGGGCCAGCTCCTCGACAGCAGCAACAGCGCGGACCTTGGAGTTCAGCGCGTCGGTGCGGATGCTGATGTGGCGCAGGACGTGGTCGTCACCGTCCTCCTCGTCGTCCGAGTCCAGGCCCTCAAGCACGTCCTCGTCGTCGTCCATGACGCGGAGACCCTCGTCGCTGACAATGGCCTGCAGCACGTGGGTGGCAGCCTGCTCAAGGAACGGGGCGAACTCCTCCTTGAAGATGCTCGACACGTTGATGAAGTACACGAAAGCCTGCTCCTTCAGCTCCGAGTCGTCGAGCTCGAACGAAGAGAACACGAACGGCATCGAGGGCGCGAAGTACGGGCGGAACGGCTCCTTGCCCAGAGCAGTGGCCAGGTAGCCCAGGCACTCGATGGCGGCACCACGCAGGAAGAAGAACTTGGGGTCCGTGATGCCCCAGAACGGCTGGATCAGCTCAGCCACCGACGGGAAGTACGGCAGGAAGGCGTCCTTGGCACCAATGGCAATCGAGCCAACGGCGTCCAGAGCCATCTTCTGCAGCTGCGGCGAGCCCGTGCGGAGGACAGCCACAAGCTTGGTCACGAGCGTCTCGAGGTACGGCAGCACCTGCTCGCTCTCCATGCTCTGCGTGATCTCGTCAAGGACGTACAGGGCCGTGGCCTTGATCACCTTGGAGCTGTCGTCCAGCAGCGTCAGACCAATCGGCAGGATGTCCGTGTAGTGGTCCGTAATCGTGGGCTGCAGGAACTCAGCGAACTGGCCGAGGGCGAAGCAGGCAGCCTCGCGCACGTGCTGGTCAGCGTCCTGAGCGACGCGGTACACAGCGGGCAGCAGCTCGTTCAGGTTCTGGCACATGAAGTCGCAGCATCCCTCCGACAGGATGCCAAGGGCCAGCACACCGGCCTTGCGCTTGCGGGCGTCCTGCGACGTGATGTACTCGTTGCAGATGCCGAACACGACGGGGTTCAGGTACTTGGCGGGCACGCTCAAGGCCAGCGAGTCCAGAGTCTGCTGAGCCAGGTGGCCGGGGGACTCGTCGTCCTCATCGTCGTCGTCGCCGTCAGCCTTGCTCTCGCGCTCGAGGAGGTTCGAGATCAGACCGCAGGACACAGCCTCGTCGGCGGCCACAATGTCCAGCATGGTGGTGAAGATCTTGGCCACGAGGTGCTTCTTGCCGACCGTCTTCGGTTTCTTCTTGATGAACTCGCCGATGGCGTAGCTGGCCGAGGCGCGCGTGCTGACCTCGAGCTGCTCCGCGAGGATGATCTGCAGCAGCAGCTCGATGAACTGAGGGAAGGCCTGGTCCAGGATGGGGAACGGGTGCGAGGCAATCTCCGAGAACACGTCCATGAACTCCACAGCCTCGGCCTCAGCACCGCTGGACACGCACTGCTGCAGCACAGTGATCATAAGCGGCACGAGCTCACGGAAGCCGCGCAGGTCGGCCTCCTCCAGGAACTCCACGAGGCTGCAGGCCGCGCGCATGGCGCCGACGCGCACCTTGAGGTTCTCCGGGTCCTGCAGCGCCTTGGCGTAGAGCTGCTTGAGGTTGTTGAAGTGCGGCTGCAGCGACGTGCCCATGGACTCGCCCAGCAGCTGCAGCAGCTTCATGCTCATCTCGCGCTGGTCTACGCTGGCGCTGTTGGCGCACGTGTTGATGAACACCATGAGCTCGGGCCAGTTGCCCGACGGCACCTCGTGCAGGGCCAGCGCCGTGATGAGCGTGGCCACAGTGGAGCGCACGGCGTGCACGGGGTCCTC
>JAIKVE010001880.1:0-10061 GCA_024679115.1 Phytophthora pistaciae
CGCTTGGCGGGCTGCGGGCGGCGCGGGCCGTTGCCGTTGTTGTTGGCGGAGAAGCCGCCGTTGGCCACGTTGCGCGTGAGGTCCGTGTAGTTGGGCTCGTTGGCGCGTCCAGTCTGCTGGGGGCTCGGGTAGTGGCTGGGCTTGCTGCTCATGCACCCCATGGCTGCGGCGTTGGAGGTTTCAGACAGAGAGGGACTGCGGGGGGCAAGCGGGGGAGACAATAAGCGCAGGTGTGGTTAGCTTTCGCAGTTCCGCTCGTGCATGGCTGTCTAGCTGGCTGGCGGACTACCGGGCTTACGTTGGTTGTGGGGAGGAGGGTAGCGAGCGACGGGGCTCTGCTAAGTGTCCAGGCGGGCTTGGCTGCGCTAGTTCTAGTGCTGCTACTGCTGCTGCTGCCCCTTCGAGAATGGGACTGCGTGCGCCTGCGGCAGGTCGGCGAGGTCGAGAGCGCCGGGTGTTTTCGAAACTGGCTCGGTGTAGGCGGCGAAGGCGAAGGGTACATTTTCTGCCCGGAGCCTATGGAATAGAATATCGACTATGAAAGGTTGCGGGATTTTCCTCGATATTTTTTTCAAAAAGCATGATGGCCGCGTGCAAAGAGATTGCGAGCTGCCCGCCTCGGTGGAGCTGGAGCTGGTGCCGCCCTCGAGCGCTGGGCGCGAGCACTTATGCCGGCAATACGGCAACATACAAGCAGCGCGCCCCATGTGGCGACGCGTCGCACGGAGAGAGCCCCCCAAAATGCTCATGACCAGCCGAGCGTGAGGCAATGCCCTGGCCCCTCTCTGCGTGTTGGTAACGATTGCCGCTGGCGCCGTTTTTAGTGCCTTTGGGCAAGTGTCAAGTGGCGCTTGCCATGGTCTCAGTCCTGCCCGGCCCAAAACGCTCGCGCCGCGACGGTGGTGGGGGCCCCGTAACGACACGAGCTCGCACTTCAAAAAGTGTTCATCAGGGCCCATTGTGCTGGTTGTCGTTGCTGTACGAGGTGCCGAGCCAACATGTGCGTGATATCGGCAGTCGAACGCGGTGCATAGGGTAGAGGCAGCACCAGAGATCGGGGAGGTGATACCAACAGCGCGCCCTCCGCTAGCTGCAGCGCGGCTACATACAAATTCCAATATAGACGTACAGATGCTAAAACCCAAAAACAGGCTGCTCGTACAAAAATGTGCTTTGAGGATCGATTTGCATATTTTGTCAAGCGTTGGTACTTAAAGGATATGGCCACATGGGAAACCAAAAAATAGAGCTCAGGTAGGAATCGTACTCGATCTTTTTGCTGGAGGAGAAATGTGCTTGCAGTACGAGTGTGCTAGTAGTAGTTAGAGCTCAAGAAGTCTTCTTACGCCAACCATGTCAGCCTCATCGGCTACAATGGGTTTACAAATGCAAGAACATGTTAATAAGTCTTAGCGGCAAATGCATTGCGGGTCCATGACATCCCAACCCGATCCATGATATTCCGGTGCAGATCCATGATCCGCCATGACACTACCATTTAGATCCGTGATCAAACCCAACCGGATCCATGATCTATGATCAAACCCAACCGGAACCATGACCATATCCAACCAGATCCATGACCACAGCCAACCAGATCCATGACCACAGCCAACCAGATCCATGACCATAGTCAACCAGATCCATGACCACAGCCAACCAGATCCATGACCACAGCCAACCAGATCCATGACCACAGCCAACCAGATCCATGACCATAGCCAACCAGATCCATGACCACAGCCAACCAGATCCATGACCACAGCCAACCAGATCCAGGACCATAGTTAAGCTGATCCATGACCTTAGTCCCGAAGCTGATCCATGATGGTACGAAGATGATCTATGGTGCTAAGCCACGAGAATGTCAAACTACCTACCAAACATGCCGTCACATATGATTCCTGTGTGTATGTGTACCTAACAATACTGACTGTCAGTCCATGTTCATGTGGATGGAGCTGAGCCGACAGTATGTAGCAGCGCCTCTAGGATCAATAAGCTAGCTACATGTATTTGAATTTGAATTTGTTGCGGCTTAGTCGGCTACCTACTCCCGGAGACGCGCGCTGCTGCATCTCCGCCTACGGTGGTCGTATCGTTAGATCTCTAGGATACGAGCCCGCGGTAGGCGCCCATAAGCTAGCTACATCATGTAGCCTACATGTAGCTTTCGATGCCAAGAAGCATTCCATGCAGCGTACCAACGTTTGGCAATACACCTGTGCGCCTGTCGTCGTCCGCGCTGCAGCTAGCGGGGGGGCGCGCTGTTGGTATCACCTCCCCAGAGATCGTGCCAACGTTTTCCTGCGTAGTCCTCCCGATCAGCTGGTCGCCGTCCACATCAACTGCGCTGGGTCTCGCGTCGAGATCTTCAAGGCTCGAAGGCTTGATTGAATCTCAAGCCTTGGTCCCGCCGGTGCGGCGCGTGACTGGCCCCATTGCTCAGCCGCAGCCGCTTCATGAAGCGTCTCCGCGGGGCCGGTGGTCTCGCCTGGATTGCAGGGTGCCGACGATTTGAGGCGAGCGGATTTTTACTGCCGCTACGCTGGTCATGAGCGTGTATCGGCGGCACTCGAGAGAAAGTTGAGGGGGCGTCACGCACAGACGTGTCCAGGAGGCATTCGCGCCCATCGAGGCTGCACCCAGGGCAAGCTCCCATTAGCCACGGTCTCTCCGCAAGCTGCAGCGGGTGCGCTGCCTAGTGGAGATCTATTGTAGCGAGTCGAGTCTCCTGTAGCGGGACCCCTTCGTGCTCGCGCTGTCCGTCAGCGCGTGAGCAGTGGCGCCCGAAACTGCGGCGGCAAGCGCGCGCTTGACGATGACCCCAATAGACGAGGCGTTGGTCACCACCGCCGTTTGTCTTGCTTGCCAGCTTTGCCACGCATGGTAACGGCGCCCTCGCCGATCCCAAGCTGCGGGTACCGGTAGATAGATCCATTTGTTGTCTTGGTGATCCCAAAAATGAAGACCACGAACTCTTCTCTTCTCCGCCGAGGCACCAACGCCGTCGCGAGCGTTGCGTGCGTGGTCCGGATGTCGTTCAAAGCGTCGAAAGCGCCACGGCCTCACCCTTAGTCACTGCGAACCGCACAGAAAGTGTCAAGTGCCCTCAGAACCGCATAGTTTCGCGCTCGTTGAAGTCGGTGCTTTCAACCAAACTGCGGAAAGACCAAGAAGAATGCCCATGAGGGCTTTGGTCGTACGCGGGTGGAGCTCTGCGCGCCTGGAAACCGGTGCGCTCACTTCGGGAAGCGACGCGTCTGGCGCAGGGCACCACAAGACCACGCTCCGGAGTTCGACTGGCGAGAAGAGCTCCCGTTGGTTTTACGCCTGCAACGGTCCTCGCGCCGCCAACTTGATAGACAGCTCTCCGCCCAGCACACATCAACGCGCCGTGACGGGATCACATACCTAAGGAAGAAATGGGTGGGGTCGGGGTGGTCACGCGCGACACCAGTCAACGCCGAGTCAAGCTACAGACGCTGCAGATGATGTACTTCCTGGAAGGAGGACTGCTCATGGTGGGGAACCTGCTGCAGACCGACGCCTGGGTGAACGACCAACTGCGGACCCACTGCAGCGTGTGCGTGCAGCAGTTCCTCCCGTTTCGACGGCGCCACCACTGCCGGACGTGCGGCGAGGTGGTGTGCGGCGGGTGCTCGAGCCAACGCGCCATCCGACTGACCGACATGAACGTCGAGTGCGAGACGCGAGTCTGCACGTTCTGCATCATCCGCGCCACCGACACGTCGATCAAGGCCAACGAAGCTGCCCTGACGGAGACAAGTCTGGAGCCCCAGCGACTCTCAACTGTATCGGTACTGAGCCTCGCTTCGACAGCGGTCCGACCCGACAAGCGGCTTACGCTGCAGAGCGCCGAGTCGGAGCTGACCAGAGGAAGTGTTGTTCAGCTCTGGCCGCAACCGGTGCCTGCCAACGAGACTGCGCGCCTTCGAGTAGCCAGACACTCGACGATTCGGTCGCCGGAAGCCGATCCGACCATGAATTTGCTGGTCAACATCGTGGCGCGCACGCTCGAGTGCCCCGCGGCATTCATCGGTATCATGGACGACTCGTCTCTTTGGGTGAAGGCGAGCGTGGGCTTGGACGAGCGTATCACCCACATCCCCAGAGATGGTTGTGTTTGCGCCCACACAGTCATGCAGGACTGTACCATGATCGTCGACGACACGAGCGCCGACAAGCACTTCCACGCGGGAGGCCACACGGTGGGGAGTAGCTCGATGCGCTACTACGCGGGGACTCCGATCCGCGTACGGGGCCACGGGATTGGCGTCGTGTGCGCTCTGGACACGGAGCCTCATGCAAAGACAACCGACGCAATGAAGTCGACTCTCGAGGCGGTGGCCAACATCGTCTCCGAGGTGCTCGAGCAGCGAGTGGCGTCGGACGGCACCATGAACTCACCGTCCGATGTGCGAAGCGGTGCTGGCCTCTCTTGCTATCGACGACCAGATCACGCGGATGTGGATCTGCACGCGTCACTTCGCGGGCTGAACCTGCTTCCTCCATCGCGGCAAACGGCTTCGTCGCGAGGTTCAAACAGTACCGACACGGCGCGTCCAACCTCGAGCTCGCAGCGCCAATACGCCAACAAGATCACGGTAGCAATGGACTACTTTCACCAGCTGCAGAGAAGCACCTGGGCGGATCAAGATGCCGACTCTGAGTTGACTAACAACGGTTCTATCACCACATTTGAGCTCGACAGCAACGGGAAGCAGTTCACGAGGAGTATCATGAAGATGACGGGGGACTGCAATCACGTTGTCACCCAGCTTTTAAACTACGAGGATACACTGCTGTACCAGCAGCTCTTTGTACAAGTTTCTGACCGACGCGAGTTGAGCGAGAACACTTGGTTAGACAGCGCTGAGCTGCACCCCAGCATGAGTTCAACAAATGGCGATAACTTACGTGTGCTGACTCACCGGCGAGAGTATCCAGACGGGAGCAACGTGGTGGTTGCTATCAGCGCGGAAAGTGTCCATGAAGCGAGCGAGGAGGATCTGATGTTTGGCTGGTTCATCGTCCCGTGCAGTCGGGGCGACGACGAGAACTTCGTCACTGTATCGTGCATCACTGCGCAGTCATACAGCAGCCAACCGATCGAGCAAAACCTGAGTCTCGACTTGCTTCGACGGCTCAATCAGAAGCTTGCCATGTCTCGCTTCTTCCATCTCCCCAGCGACGCTCCTTGCGTCAGACCATCCGCGCTGCGAATCAAGTTGCCGCCTGCTACTGCTGCTGCCGTTGAGGGTATCTTGAACACGCATGGTGCAGACTCCATTGCCAGCGGTGACGACAGCGGGAAATGTACCCATGAACGAGACAGCACCATCGCCAATACGAGTGAGAGCGTTGACTTCACCTCTCGTAGCAACGTCGAACGCCCCAACGCTGGTGAAGTCCAACCGGAGGACAACCGCGCTGCTCTGACAGCACTCCACAAGTCCGGCCAGACCTCGGAACTAAACCAGAACGAGCAAATGCTGCTGGATCTGCTGGACAAGACCATCAGCACCCAGGAGATCCTGGCCCACCGACAGCACGAGATGGCCGATATCATCGACACCCATGGCAACCAATTGCAGAGGCTCTCTACAGCGCTCGAGCGGGTGGAGTCGCTGCTCGCGCTCAAGAAGCTGGCCAAGAAGTCCAATCAGTCGTCCGCCGTGGCGTGAGTGTACATCTACTTATTCGTATAGCAAACCAGAGCTGTTGCATTGCCGTAACTCAAACAAGCCGTTGTTGCCCAAGTTGTAATTGAGCGACGCCTCTTCGTGAGCCGGGCGCACACACTTCAACTTTAACATTCGAGTGGTGCACACCACTGATCCCATCATTGCATCGAGGTGGTACACACCATTTTGAGCCATCAACCAACGAACATGCTGGCAATGCAGCGCCGCGGATGGCTCGGCGCGCGGCTGCAGAACGCAGCCTCTCGACGCTTCCAGCCGCTTCTTCGCCGTTTATCGTCTTCAACCACATCTCTTCTATCGGATGCAACAAGTTCGGCTTCTGAAACCGACTCCAGGCCTCAGAATCCCGGATCTTTCGCATCGCTCGCCCGCACTTTTTCAGCTATTGAGGTGCGCCTTACGCCTCTCCACCGCGGAGTTGCAACGCTCTGACGCTTGATTTACTATTGCAGGAGGTGAGAAACTCCCGTGCGGCCAGCGTCAAGCTGCTAGCCGATGGATATCGCGCGCTTTTGGCTCTTCCGACGTCGCAGGAGCTGGCGAGCGCCTTGTACCTCACGGCGTCGCAGCTGGCGCCGCCCTACGAGGGCGTGGAGCTGCGATTCGGAGCCAAAAGCTTCGCGCGGTCCTTGAAGCAATTGGAGGTGGAGACGACGGAGGATTCAGAGCCTCAGCAGACGCTGGAGAAGCTGCTGGCGACGTTCCCGGACTACGGACAGGCCACGCAGGCGCTGCTGGACACTGGGCGGATTCTGGTGCCCGAGGCGGAAGGAGAAGAGCAAGGAGAGCCACTGAGTGTCACGGATGTGCACGAACAATTGATGGCAATCGCTAAGGACGAAGGAACTGGTGGTGTTGCGAGGAAGCAGCAACTTGCGCTGAAGTTGCTGCAACAATGCAGGTAGGAACGCTATGCCTGACGGTGCTGTTGGCGATGAAGTGACGGTAAGTGCGTCTGTACTGATGTGGTGCAGGTGTCCTGAAGAACGCATTTTCCTAGTTCGGATGCTGGCGGTAAGTCGGGCTGGAGTTCGTGACCCGGCTTGATTTCGGTTAGACCTAACGAGTGGTGGGATGACCTGTGTGTTGAGCAGCATCAGAAGCTGCGTATCGGCATGGGCGAGAAGTCTATCCTTTCGGCCCTTGCGATGGCAAGCTCTCCCTCTTGTAGTTCTAGCGAGACAGAAGAGGCCACTGCATCGCCCGTTACGACAAAACACTGGATCGACTGCGTCACGCTTGCTTACGCGCAGCACCCCAACTATCGCGTGCTCGCTGAGTTAGTTCATGCCAGTCAGCACGAAGCAGGTATCGCCCGAAGGGTCCAATGGCTGCACAACGAGGCTCGCCCTGCAGCGGGTGTGCCTGTGCTGACAATGTCGGCTTACCCGGTGTCCAGCGTCGCGGCTGTTCTGGAGCGCGTAGCCAAGTCAACCAGCCGCACAGCTACCTGCGAGTACAAATACGACGGTGCGCGAGTTCAGGTGCACTTATCGCTTCCTGATAGCGCTGGTTCCGTAGGGCGTATCTTCAGCAGGAACATGGAGGACGTCACGGAACGATTTTCCTCCCTTCTAGACATTTTGCGGCAGCGCATAGAGGACCGGAAAGCGCGAGGGCTCTCATCTGCTTCATCGCTGATAGTCGAAGGCGAGGTGGTGGCACTGGATCGGGAGACAGGCACGTTCCGCCCATTTCAGGTGCTGCAGACAAAAACGACGACCGAGTTTTGTCTCTTTCTTTTCGACCTACTCGCTGTCGATGGCACCAATCTGCTACAGGTACACGAGCTCACGTTTGCATTATGTTGCACCATGATGAACCAATATGCTCGATTATTTCGTCTTTTGAACGTGATCGTGTGTCCAGGATTCACTTCGAAAGCGACGAGCTTTGCTAAATGATCTCCTCGAAGAAAAGGCCGGCTACGTCGAGTTCGTGAAACACATCGATATTAGCTCAGACGATGACGCTGAAGAAAAGGAACAGGCGACCGTCGTGCGCGAGTATCTCGAACAAGCAGTGGCTAGTGGTTGCGAAGGATTGATGATCAAGGCTCTGGATGATGAAGAATCTGAGTACAAGGCTGGTCGGCGTTCGTACTCCTGGATGAAACTCAAGCACGACTATCTGTCGGACGAGGTCGCAACGAGCACCTCATCGAAAGAGAAGTCAGCAGCAAACACTGCGAACGGCACCTTCCTGGCGGACACATTGGATTTGGCCCCCATTGGCGCTTTCCACGGCAAAGGACGGCGTGCCGGGGTGTTTGGATCCTTCCTGATGGCGACTTACAACTCCACGAGCGGCAAATTCGAGGTGAGAATTGTCTAGAACTGAGAGAGAAGTGGTGGGATCATTGCACTTACTGGTATCGTTGTGTTATGCAGACAATCGGGAAGGTTGGTACAGGATTCTCGGATGCACAGTTGACGGAAGTGGCGGAGCGTCTTCAAAGGCAGGTTCTGCCCGAAACAAACGAAGTGCCCGAGGAGTATCAATCAAGTGCGATCCGTAGTCGCCATCCGGATGTGTGGCTCTCGGCGGAGGAAGTGTGGGAGATCAAAGCCACTCAGCTGACTGAGTCTCCGTCGTACATGTGCGGTGCCACCGACGATGCTGCTGCCACGCCTCGAAAGGGACTCGCGCTTCGATTCCCTCGCTTTGTCCGGTATCGACCCGATAAGAAGCCTCTGCAAGCAACGGAGAGCGAGCAAGTCGTGGAGCTCTTCCAACAGCAGCAGCAACAGATTCCACACTAGGCAGCGGTGGAAAAAAATGAATGAAAACTGGAGGACGCTGGTCGATTTTTTATTGACATCACCTACGTTGCTCACTATTGCCACCGTCTACCAAGGTCAACTGATGGCTCTCCACGACTCTAGCGACTCTAGGCATTCACATTCGCATTGCTCTCAATCGGCGCGTAGTCTCCTTGTCTCTGGTAACGCGCGTACAGCGTAGCGAGCACGAAGGCACCGGCAAATGCTCCAGCGACACCCAGACACCAAAGCAGGATCTGGTTGCCAACCGGAGTGACGAGAGCCTTCTGGCGCTCCACACTCGACGGACTGGGGCCTGCGAGCAGGTGCGCGGCACCGCCGAAGTCGCACGTGGCTCCCTCCTCGCGGTGCGTGTGCCAGTACTTGTTGAAGGCCCAATCGCAGCGCTCCTCGAGCGTGTCGAAGCGATTCTCGAGGTCCGCGCAGTCGACTTTCTTGTCCGGGTTGCCGCAGGCGAAGTCGAGGCCGCTGACGAGGTCGTCGGGTTTCACTCCACGCTTCGCCGCGCACCTGAAGGAGCCCTTGTCTTCCGCCAAGCAGGCCGTGAACACCTCCTCGTCACGGTGGTAGCTCGACACGTTCTTGGGGAAGGAGCCCTTGCGCACGAGGTCGAGGAAGTTCCAGCGCGAGCCGAACTCCGTCTTGAAGTTCCAGAAGTACCAGCCGTGGCCCACCGCGAAGGCGTTGAGCTTCTTGAGGTTGAGGTTGCGAGCGAACTCGCGCTCGTCCGCTTCGTTCTGCTGGCCGAACGTCGTGTTGCTCGTGATGGGGCACTTGCCGAACGACGGGCCGGACTGACCGGTGCCGTAGGGGCCCTGGATGGGCTTGGTGACGTCCAGCGGCGTGCCAGGGAAGCCCAGACCCAGGTACGTACTGTGCACGGGGCACGGCGTCATGCGGCACTGCACCTTGGGGAAGCCCGGCAGGTTGTCGTTGAAGCCGTTGAGCCACATGGCGCAGTTGTCGGTGCCCAGCGACCACTCGCCCACGATCACGGGCATCATGGCGTTCTCCATGTCGGCGATCGTGTACTTCTGCTGGCAGGCGTTGGCGAAGAAGTCGGCCTTGGTGCCCGGGCTGTTCCACGCCTGGTAGATGTGCGTGTCCAGCGCGATGTCCGGGCAGCCGCGCATGAACTCGGACCAGTACTGCACGCCGAAGCGGAACGAGTCGTGCAGCACGAACTTCCAGTGCGGGGCGCGGGCCTTGACGCGCTTGTACGAGCGCCAGTAGTAGTCCTTGAGCAAGTCGATGGGCGTGAGCTCCCAGGGCTCGTTCACGGGCTCCAGGCCGATGATGGCCGGGTGCTCGGCGTAGCGGTCCACGAGCGCCGCCACCGTGTGCAGCGAGTGGTTCAGGTGCTCGTAGTTGATGGAGCTGTACGAGTTGTTGTTGAGGTGGAACTCGCCCGCCCAGCCGGCCGAGCGCAGCGGCCAGTGCTCGAACGTCGTGGTGCCGATGGGCTGCGTGCTGCCGATGGACGTCCACTTGACGCCGGCGGACATGCCGCTGTTGTCGAAGCCGTTCTGCGAGCCGATGAGCCCGTGGA
>JAIKVE010001881.1:0-10059 GCA_024679115.1 Phytophthora pistaciae
CTCTAACATAGCCACTGTACCAATAAATTGGTACAGATCCATACCTAATCTAGGAGGCCCTAATGTAGACGACCAGATCCGTGTGCACCACACCACTTGCACCCGATCCATCTTCAACTGCCCTGATCCGGCAACCGTACTCCCATCTAGCAACCATGGCGTCATCCGAGGGACCGGGCATCGTCACCAACTGCCGGATCCCAAGATCCCACTACCGGGTCAACTGGCGGATCCGATTCCATCAAGCCTGTTCTTGAGCGGATCTTCGTACCACATTCGCCCCTGGGGCGAGGTGGCTGCTGCACAACGGCATCACCTCGTGCCACCTTTGATCCGCGTCATTTGGAGATATGCTGTGTTGCCAACACCACCCTGCTCCGTCCTCGCCATGGCCCGAGGTCGCCACCGCCACTCTGCACCCGGGCAGCCCAATACACCTGAGGCCCCGTACGAGGCAGACGCCCCTGCGCCCAGGACGCGTGAGGCCGTCACCGTTGGCTATGGCCGCTCTCTGGACCCTCCACCGCCGTGCGTCATCTGTGACTCCGCGCCTTCCGATCCTGCGCTGTCCGTCATGCCCCTCGCGTTATCACTCGACCCCGCCGAGGTTACGCCGGCTGCGCTGCTGGCCGTGATCGACCATTACCACACGGTGCTGGAGGCCTTCGACGAGCTGCGCTGGGCATACACCCTCGCTCGTCAACACAATGAGCGGCTCCACGCTGCGCCCACTGCCATGCGAGAGATTGCGGACCGCTTCGTGACCTTCGTCCAACGCAAGTACAACGCCAGTCAAGCTAAACTGGAGGACGCGAACTTCCGGGCTGCTGACGCCATGGCTTCCATGGATCGCATGAAGGACCAGCTGCGTCAGCTCGAGGTGCTCAAGATCGAGCATGAATTGCTCCGAGAGACATCGACCGAGGCTTACGACCGCCTTCAAGATTACGCTGCTCGACTGGAGCGTCGGATCGAGGGACGTGTGATTGATGGCGAGCTGGACGGATCCGTGCTCCAGATCGCCCAAGACCTGAGTGAGGTGCGCCGCGAAAACGCGGATCTCGCGCCACGCTGCCGACCACCATAACCAAATCCGCTCCGCTCAAGCTGCCCAAGCTTCAACCGCCGCTGAACTCGACCAGTCTCGCCGACAGTGTGTCCAGCTTCAAGCACGGCTCAAGGATCTGTTGACGCACGCTCAGAAGGTGGAAGTGGCCAACCAGCAGCTTCGGGAGGATCTACAGGCCATGACTGGTGGGGACTCCGTCATCCACTCGCTCCGGTTGGAGCTCCATGTGCGGGGTGAGCGGATCCACGAGCTGAACGGGCTCCTTGATCGCGTCACCGCGCATCGGGACCGCCTCCAGGAGGATCTTCAAGTCGCCCATCGCCGGGCTGACCTAGCCACCGCGGCTGTGGAGCGAGCTAACGAGGTCGCGGATAGGCAACACGGGGTTGTCCGTGACACGCAACGCCGCGCTCGGGATCTCGAGGACCAGTTGGACCAACTACGTCAAGCTCGGGCTCGGCACGCGCGAGAGTATCAGGTCCTCTCGTCTGATTTCCGCCGGTCGCAGGAGCGGCTGACACAGGCTCACGCGCGAGTGGCTGCGCTTGGCCCGTTGCAGAGTGAGAATAATGCGCTTCGTGAAGAGCTACGAGCGGCGACCGCTGCCCGAGACGTGCTGCAAGCCGACAAAGAGGCCCTCCAGTCTGACAAGGAGGCGCTCCAGGTCGAGTTGATGGCCACTCAAGAGGCCTCCGATCAAGCGCAGGCCCAGTCGACACCTGCTACGGCCACGCCTCCCGCCGATCCTCCCACTCCTGCTGCCACTCACGCTGGCGTTGCTCAGGTCTCCTGCAGAGATTGCCGTGAGTTCCTGGCACAGATCGCGGACATCCAAGGTGCCTACGGTCACGTGCGTCGCGACTTCAACGACTTGGAGGCTGAATTCCGGTCGTTGGAGACCGAGCATGATGGGTTGGACACCGTCTACAGCACCTTGGTGGAGGATCACTCGCTCGCCCTCGGACGTATTCAGGAGATCGCCTCCCTGGCGGTGGCCGTCCCTTCTCGCGTCGCCGGTGTCTCGCCTTCGCAGGTCCGTTCTCCGTCTGCCGGTTCTCCATCCTCCTCCAAGCGGGCTCGAGCCCCATGTGTGAGCTCCGATCCGAAGGAAGCCCCTGCCCCCAAGCGCGCTCGCCGTGGATCGCCGTCTAAGACCGTGTCTCCCGAAGTGTCGTCCGGCAACTGCTCCTCGGCCTCGGTGTCCCCGGCCGTCGGTGTAACCTTCAACATTGACGCCGCGGTGGACCCCGCAGGGGATGAGCTAGACGACGATTACGCCTGTTCTGACGCCAACATGGAGCCCAGCGGGTCCGACTCCGAGAGCTCCGACGACGAAGATCTGCGCGTAGCTCGGGCTCGCTCTCGATCCGACCTGCGCCGTCGCAGCTCTGAGCAAGGATCGCGCATCCAGTCCGTCCAAGATGGGCCAGCGACCGCACCGATCGAGGTGGGTGATGTGGATAGTCTGGAGTTGTCGGATCCGTCAGGAAGCTCGGTTGTCGCCCCTAGTCGGGGTGATCTGGTGGTTGCGGGAGGTGCTGACGATGGTGCCTTCGTCCCTTTCGGCCCCCTCGAGGCGTTCATCCCTGGTCTCCGGCAGCAGCGGGTTGTGTCTGCGGCAGATGTTGCACCCTGGGAGCCCTCGCAGATCTCCATATTGACTATGGATACTGTCACACCCCGCGTGATCATTGATTACCAAGTGTTGACTGCCGGGTGGATGTTTCCAGAGCGTGTCGGGCGTGGTGGTACTCTGGATCGTCGTCAGTACGCGCCGGGGCTCATCACAAGAGCTAATGTGGAGGCGCTGTATGCTGAGGAGCCTTGGCGCGTGCTGGCCACCCGCCCCGCGCCTCACACTTTCGACTTGGACGACTCGCCCCAGTTGCTGAGCATAATGGACGGGTATTTGGAGTTCGAGAACGATTGCTTGCAAGCGATCTGGGAGTCGACGCATCCGTTCCCGATCACCAAGGAGCTGAAGAGATCCGATCCTTGGTTCTCCTCCTTCTACACCAGCCGCAAAAATCGCAGCTCGCACGCCCGGGAGAAGTACCGGAATTGGCAGGAGCAGGGGTTCGAGAAAGCTCGTCGGACTGGGTGCTGTGACTTGGATCTCTGGCTGGATCGCATGTTCGCTCGGTTTCCCCAGCAGAACGAGGATACGACGTGGTTCCCCGGTCGTGAGGCTATCGCCGCTGGGCGTCCGGCGCCCCCGAGCCTGTTGGCTGCCCTAGCTGACTGCGATCGAGCGGATCCGTGGCGCAACCACTTCCGCACGGCACCTGGCACACACCCTGCTCTCCTTATCTCCCGCCTCTTGCTGAAGTTCTCTCGCACCTCCCAGGTGCTACAGTCCTGATCTCGGGCTCCTCCCTCTTTCGTGTCTAGCTCAGGTTCGTTCTAGTGGTAGCATTCGGTAGCTAGCAGTTCGTTTCATGTCGTAATCTCAATTCAATATCACCTTCCGTAACCCACATCGTTCCACCTTTTCCACGTCCGTCAGATCCATTTCGTTATTCGTCATTCCGTTCGCTTGTTCGTCACACGTACATACATCTCAATTCCTCCACAGAAAGGCTGCCTCCCTGCCCATCTCTTCCGCTAGTTTCATCCCATGGCGGCCTGCCCGTCTGGGAATGCCCGTCCTCCTTGATACTGCAGCCACCCTACAGATCCTGCACTCCGATCATCACGTCGGCAGCCAACCTACCGACGTGGTTGCCCTTGTCACTCTTCTTCGTGCGACTGCATAGCCTGGAACCTATTCCGTTTCGCGCGAGCAGTCAGGAAGTCACGGATCAATGCACCACAGTTTAGATCCGCTTCGTCCACCCAGGAGAGCTCTTCATATCCCTTCCACCTGATCTTGAACTCGCGCAGCGTGCGGCCGTACCGCGTCTTCCGCCCTGTCCTCATGTCCAGGATCTGTTCCACTTCGAACTCATCCTCCTCCAACGCCCGATCCCAGCTGTCCTCCGGCAATAAAGCTTCGTCAAAGTCCACCCGATCGGCTTCGTCGACTGCCAGCTGGATCCGCGGGCGTTCTGGAAACTCCTTCACCGGTTTCAGCTTGGAGATATGCACCACCGGAAAGAGGTGGTACTCGGTCCCTGCAGTTTCCAACCGCACCGTATACTCGTTCACCACCTCTAGCACTCGGAAAGGTCCATGCCACATGTGTGCGAGCTTCTTTGCGTAGCCCTCCTTCACTCGATCCAGGTAGAGCCACACGCGTGATCCAGCCTCGATCTGGTGGGGTGTAGCCTGCTCGTTTCGCGCCTCGGCCCTCTCAGCGATTGCCTTCTTCAACCTCTCATTCACCTCTCGTCTGGCGAGTTGGTAGAACTTCTGGATCCTGTATCGCCAACAGCGGGGGTTCGAGTCTCGTCTCTTGGTACTGCCCACAGGCAACGTTGCTTCCAGAGTAGTCCTAGGATCCCAACCATGCGCCAGATAGAACGGTGTGTCGCCCCCGATCCGATCGTGGGCAGTGTTCAGGGCGAACGTTAGCCTTCCGCGTACTCATCCCAATCGCGTTGATCTTCATCTTGGACATACATCTTGATGGATCTCGTGATAGTCTGCACCATTCTCTCTGCGGTTCCATTGGCTTGTGGCCGGTAGGCCATAGTAGCTCGCTGGCGTTGACCCAGGATGCGGTTGAAGGCGCGAAAGGAATCCGACATAAACCCGGGCTCCCGATCGTGACGGATCACCTCGCTTGCACCGAACCGGCGGAAGACACACTCTTCGTAAGACTCAGCAATCGTCTGCGCCGTGCGCGACGCACTAGCTTTCGCCACCACATAGCCCGTGAACAGATCCACCCAGATGAGCAACTCAGTGTTGCCCTTCTTCGACTTTGGGAGCGACGGGATATGATCCATTGCGATCACCTGGAACGGGTACGTCGCTCGGATGTTCCCTGGGGATCTTCCTCGGATCGTCGGTCGTCCCTTGCCCGTCTCGCAATCGACACACTCACCGACGAACTGCTGCACTGACCTAAACATCCCTCTCCAGAAGAAGTGGGGTTTGATCCGCTGGTAGGTCCGACTGATCCCCTGATGTCCCCCTTCCAGGCGTTCCAGGCTCACATGGTAGTGGTGGAGTAGGTCTGGTTGTAGAGATTCCGGCACTACTAGTCGGAGCAGGCCATCCCAATCCGCCTCCGTCCTTGCCGACGGCGCACAGTAATACAATAGCTCCTGTGTGTCCATCTCGAAGTCTGCTGCTAACAGGCTGCAAGCCTTCGCCTCCGTCTGCGACATTGCCTGTACATTCCCTTGCAAATACTGCTTCAGCTGCTGGATCCACGCCTCTTCTTCTTGGGCCTGGCGGATCCGCTCTACACGTAACTGTTGCACCACTTCCTCTTCTAGCACCTTCGCCCTCGCGTTCTGTGCGCATAGCATTGACTCGGACCACGTCATCTGCCGTAGCCGGTACCAACACTTCGTCCAGACGATTGAGCGTGATCAGGTCCTCCACTTCCCTGTCCGTCTCCACAGTTTTCCCTTCTTCCGGCTGTAGGGCGCACTCGCGTTCCAGGCTCTCTTCACGTGTAACAGATCGTGGGTTGACCACTTGCGCAGACGTTCTAGTGCCTTCTGCCTCAAGAGTGTAAGGCTCGGCGCCTTGCAGTCAATCTCCCCACGCATCTGGCGGATCACCAGGTTGGAGTCACCGCATACAACTAGGCGCCGTGGATCCAGTCCCTGCAGCAGTTCAAAACAGAGCAGTAGGCCGTTGTACTCCGCCTCGTTCACGGTCAGGTCAGCGGCATACCTCAACGCTGCAGCGACTACAGTCCACTCGGGCAATACCCACACGATTGCACTGAAAGCTCCTCCGCCCCTCTTCACTCGGGCGGATCCATCGAAACTTGCTACCCACAGCTCTTCTTCCGGTTCTACGGTGGGTACGGGCATGGATATCACCTTCCGTGGCTCCTTCCGGGGGCGATTGCAGCTAGTGCCTCATCCACCTTCTCCCTGGGGGTAATTCACGCGGCTAACGCCCCTAGGATCTCATCATCGCCCTTGACGCATCGTTCGATCTCGAGTGTCCATGGCGACAACAGTGTAGCCCATTGACTCAGGCGCCCTTGCAGCCCAGTCGACCTGAACAACCATGCCAGCGTGGAGTGGTGGGTTAACACCCGGATCCGTCTTCCCACCAGCATCGAGTAGCCGAGATCTAACATCCGTAGGATCGCCAACACCTCCTTCTCCGCGATGCCTTAATTCAGCTCGTTCTGCTTCAACGTCCGGCTGACAAACATCACCGGCATGTATACGCCGTCGTGCTCCTGCGCAAGCGACGCGGCGATCGCCCACTCGCTAGCGTAGATGATCACTACCGGATCCTTTTCTGCATCGAAATGGCGTAGGATCGGCGTGGCCGCTATCTTGCTCTTCAACATGGCGAAAGCTGCCTCAGCTCTGCTCCACTTCGTGTCGCGATCATACTTCTCAGAACCGTCGTCGTCAGGTTGCTTCTCCGTCAACCGCTGCCTTAGTTCTGCGAAGTCGACCTCCCGTAGCTCGTACAATATCGCCGCATACACAGCCAGATTCTCGATGAAGCGGCCATAATAGTTTAGGCTTCCGAGGAACGATTGCATCGCTCGGAGGGTCTTCGGGAACGGCAGATTGGTCAGGGATTGCAGATCCTTAGGGTGTGCCTCCAGGCCTCCAGCGGACACTTGGTGGCCGAGGTAATCCACCTTCTTGAGGCCCCAAAACCTCTTGGCTACACTGATCGATAGGTTCCACTTGTTGCATGCTTCCAGCCGTTTCCGCACTCGTTCGCACAGGTGATCCCACGACGTGGCTGTCACCAGGATGTCATCAATATACGAGCGTCGGCCCAGCACCGACGGCTCTCCCCCATCATCAGGCTCGCCTTCCTTGAAGAGATCGATGAGACCACTTCCTTCCGAGGCCGGCGGGATCCGGAGGAAACCATACAGTGCATTGTCGATCAGTCTTTGGTAGATCTGTGGTGCATTCTTCAACCCGAACGGCATTCTGTTCCATTCGTACAGGCCAGACGGAGGATGAAGGCCGAGATCGCTCGTGCACGCTCGGTCATCGACACCACCCAAAACCCACTCGCCATATCCAGCGAGCAATACCACAACGTCGCGTCGAGATCTTCTAGCAGGTCATTGATTAGAGGCATGGGGTAGATCATCAGCTTCGTCAGGCTGTTCACCAGCCGGTAGTCGATACAGAGGCGGATGTCTACTCCGTTCTTCTTAATGATGACCACGATAGGAGACGCCCATGGGGATGTCGATGGGCTGATAATCTTGGCTGAGAGCAGTCCTTTGAGGAGATCCGAGAGTTTCTCCCGGTACTGCGGGGCGACCTTACGCACACGCTGCGCGATCGGCTTCGCATCTCCGACATCGATATCACAAACTGCGCCGACGGCGGCCGGGGGCAGAACGTTTCCTTTTCCGATGAGGAGATGCTTGTACTCCCAGATCTCGTTGATCAGTTGTTGGATCTCCTCTGGGGAGTTATCCTCCGCGTTGCCTACGTGTAGATCCTCCACCTTGACCTCAGCTGTAGTAGCCGTCACTTCGGGCAACACTGCCAGCTCCTCCTCGTAATCTTCCGCATACAGGGCGCTCGCTCCGTGCGCGTACGTCTCCTCAGTTGGGGTCGCACCTTCGATCTCTGCATCCGTCGGCTCCGTCCTTGAGCTGTCATCCGGTCTTGGGGTTGTCTCCTGCCGATCTGCTGATGCTTCAACTGCGGCGTTCTCTGTGGCTTGAACTTCCGGGTCTTCCGCTGTGTCGTCTTGCGTGTCCGCAGCCTCTTTGTCTACTGGCTCCGACAGGTGGCGAGACGGCTGCGGGGATCCACTGACCTGGGTAGAGACTGGCGGTTCCCCTGCACCTCCAGCGACCATGGGGATGGGTTCCGAGTCTTCAAGGTGAGTCACGGTCGATCCGTCCTCCCGAGCCACAACAGCGGTCGCATCTACTGGTCCCTTCAGCGACACTTCTTCTTCGTGCTCGACCGACCGCAGGATCCCCCGGCTTTGGGCACCTAGCGCGTCCTTTACCTCGGCTACCTCTGGGTTTTCTTCTTCCCGTTCGTCTCTTGCCTCGACCTTCCTTGGCTCCCCTTCTGCTTCCAGCGCCTGATCCGAATGGTCCGAGGCCTGTTTCCCCAACTGCAATGCCGACACGCGCGTGGCTACCGGTCGGTCTCTAGCCGTTCCTTCCGGCCAGCTCATTATCACTTTAGGCGTCGGGTACACAGGCTTAGGGACCGCCGGCTCTGGCGCTTCCGGGACTGGATCGGGTCGCTCGTCGGTCGTGGCGCTATACACCAGGTTCTGCCACTCGGTATATCGTCTCGACCCGACGGACACGAACCCGGGTTTGCGAGGCACATGATCTCTAGTTAACCACATGCCCACTTGATCGTGATGTTGTAGGCAGACCGGCGCGTCTCCAATGTTGGTGATCCGCAAGTAGCGCGTCTTCCCTAGTCCGGCGGCCAACGTAGGTACCCACTGCTTACCTCTCGTGAGCCACAGTTGCTCGGAGTCTGAGAGGTGTATGCGCTGCGGTAGCTCGACCGTCTCGCCCGCTACTAGCGACAGCCACTGACCGATCGCCACCGTCCGCGCCCGGTCGCTGAAGATCTGTCGCCGTCCATGCAGCTGGATTCGGGTCTCGTCTGGCAGGCACATGGATCCGTCTCCGAGATCTAGGCGAATCCCGGCCGGTACCATGAAGTCCATGCCCAGGATCGCCTGGTAGTCCGGTGGTAGATCATCGCCCACCCACACGTCGTAATAGTACACCAGGTGTCCGGCCAACGTGAGCTTGATCCTTGTTCTCCCAGTCGCCACATACAGCTTCTCCCCTATGCCGAGACATTCTTGACTCTGACTTGTATCCACATAGCATCCTACCTCACGGGCAAAGGTGGTGTCGATAATCGACACCTCGGATCCAGAGTCAAGCATGACTACGGCTTTGGTGTTGTTGATCTTGCTGCTGACCTTGGCTTGCTTGAAGTGTTTCCCGGGTACGTAGTACTTCCAGTACCCTCTCGACTCTCCAGGCATCAGATCCAAGGTCATAGACACTTCTGACCTCATGTATTCATCAGGTGCACGCAGACTCGCAACAGAAGCAACACGTTTCCCTTCACGATCACGTGTATTATCAGAGAGTCCCGGTCTTGCGACCATCCCTGGGCGTCTCAGTTGCTTGTCCACAAATGCATAGATGCATAACGTAGAACGCTCGTCTCGTACCGGATTCAAACCCGGCGAGCGCTCTAGTTTAACATCTTTTCCGCCGCTTCAGGCAGAAGTCCCGGGTGTTTGCTTGGATCAAACCACTGCCGTCTGCCGGATCAGATTGTAAAACTCCTCCATTGGACACTTGCCGTGATCGTGGAGCTCGCCGCACCCACGACACACGAAGAAGCACCGGTCGGACGGGTGGCCCTTCTTGCCGCACTTTTGACACGTGAGGCGTTTCCAGCAACCCAGATCCGAATGCTTCCTCGATCCGCAATGCAAGCAGCGTTGCCCGTCATTTGGGAAACGGGGCCGGCGATCTTGCATGCCAGGGTCGACGGGCGGTGGGGCCATGGCAGGTAGCGTCGTGTTCTTGCCACTCGCTGGCGCGATCTCCGCCGATGATGATCCGCTCGCTGCGGCCACGTACGCTCGGTGTAGCTCTCCTTCCGATCCTGACTCGTCTGTGTCTGACTCACTGTCCGACGCCGGCAAGTGCATCGCGCATACCGGTCGCGCGGGCGCCGATGGCTGCGGAGTGCGGAGTTGTTGCTGGCTTCGGTCGGAACTTACTGCCTCCTGCCGGCTTCTTGTGCCTAGATCTTGATCGCTCTCGTGCTCGCAGCACTTCCTCCAAGTCCTCCGCGTCGCTCAACCGCAGCAAAGTCAGCTGATCCGCAAACTCAGAGTCTCCTAGGGTTTCGATGAAG
>JAIKVE010001882.1:0-10059 GCA_024679115.1 Phytophthora pistaciae
CGCGTCGTGCAGCTCTGCCAAATCGGCCACTGCACGAGGAACGGCAACCGCTGTCGGGACGGCCTCAAAGTGTGCAAAGACCACTCGGTGCTGCTGCTGCACAAAGAGCGATTCGTGGACAAACGCAACGCTGAGGACTACGCGCTGCACTCCACGGTGAGTCAGACGCGGGTCTGCAACTATGTGGGCTGCTCCAGCACCAGCGTGACGCAGAAATACCACGGCGTCTTCTGCGCGCAGCACCTGCCAGTTATCGACGACATTCGCAACCGCATCATGATGGCAAAGTGTTATGGAGACGAAGCGATCCAGATCCCATTGCGGTACAACGAGATTTTCCTACGGAAGTTCCTGGATGAGGGGCATGTTGAGTACTACAACGAACTGGTAGCCAGACACGGATTCGTTGCCCCCACAGTGCACGTGGGGAGCCGGGGGTTGCAGGGAATCTCACAGAGACCGCAAATGCGCTGATGATGCTGATGCCACGGAAGAAATATCTCTGGCTTTCGGACGCTTGCGTGGTTGATCACCGTGTAATATTCATAGGTTCATGTATTTTTATTTGCTAACGTTATCTCGGATTTTAGTTACTGGTTTTCGGATGCCCAAGCGAACCGAAAAGTGAAGTCAACACCTGCAATTTGACCAGCAAAAAAGGTTTCGTGAGTTTTCTTACAAATATTTTGCTCAGTGCTTGCCAACGTACCGAAATGAGCCACTCGACAAGCCAGCAGCATGACGACCCAGAGTAGAAATTTGGCCTGCACCAGAGGCATCTGCGTCTCGAGAACGAATCCGAGTTGATACAGTGCACTGATACCGCAGTTTCGTCGTAGAACAACGGCCAAGGCGACGAAAGACCCCAGCTCCAGTAGCCCGTAGGCAAAAACTCCCAGTAGCTTGCCATACACGTTGCTCAGAGTGATGCCATCCATCTCGGAATGATATTGTGCGGCTGGAAGATGTGCCATCATGAAAACGCCGCAGCCGTACATCAGTGGAACGATGGTCTCGAGGTACTCGGTCAACACGAGGCACTCGGAAGTAAAGAGCAATTCTAGTGGCTCCCCAAGTGAATTCCCGTCGTGATGCTTCGAAAGGCGGGCGCTTATTCGACGCAGAATATCCTTCGCCATTGATGCTGGATGCACGGGGACTGCTCGACGTATATCGCACCTACATGGCGTCGCTCTGCGCGTACGCGGGTGAGCCGGTAGCTCGGGTGTGCCGGTACTTTGTTCTAGCCCGGTTGGGTCTTCGGGAATAGTCTGGAGATTTTTAAGCAGCGCCTTCCCTCTATCCGATACGCGGTGAGGACACGACGACATCACTTGAATGATATCGCGAATTGCATATGGAGTCGTGTGCTGAGCCCATGTCCGCACTAGTGTTGGAAGTTCTTGGCTAATATCCCTCGAGCTGGAGTAGCGAGTGAAAATACGTCGAGTTCGTT
Source organism: Phytophthora pistaciae (assembly GCA_024679115.1). Lineage (NCBI taxonomy): Eukaryota > Oomycota > Peronosporomycetes > Peronosporales > Peronosporaceae > Phytophthora > Phytophthora pistaciae. Next base: position 1,457 of record JAIKVE010001882.1, read on the forward strand.
GGTGTAAGTCGCGTAACTCGATGACGGTGTCGACTATATCAACCGCGATGACTCCGAGTACGGTCGTGACCGATGAAGCCACTTGCATACACGTGGCCATGTACGCCGCATTGAAAAACTCGACATTGAAAATGACTTCTTCGGGCACGAGGTCTTCCATGTGCAACACCGTGAAAGTTATTAGGTTTTTCATTGCGATCTTGACGAGCGATAGGAGCAGGACCACAGGCAGCTCCAGCACAGAGCCGCTAACATAGCGGAACGCTATTTCATACACCGGATACACAATCGTCATCAGAAGCTGCACGGCGAACATTTTTCCAAGCTGGCGAAGCGGCGCTGTACGTGAAGTTACCAATCGAAATCTATCGGCCCCAATAACGGCACCGAACACCAGTACGACTAGAACCGGCGTGACGGGCATGAGAAGCAGGTGCAGGAACGGAAGAGGAAATAACCAATTTGCTGCGATTCCCAAGGCTAGACCAGTATACGCAGCCCCAGCGCACAACGAGTAAAGTGCGAGCCGTGACAACGAAATATTAAACTCGCCGAGAAAATTCGCTGCATGAACTGATAACGTCCACGCTATCACGCTTCCCTGAATGCCAACACGAACCCAGAATCCATAGTTGGCTTTCCAACCTTCTGCAGGATTTTGGAGGGGGACACTTTCCTGACACAATACCAGCAGAATGACTGGCGCAGGAGCCCACGCGACGGTTAACAGTACCCGAGAAAAAGACGTCCGCTGAATGTACTCTTCCAGCGCCAATGCGCGTTCAAGTGAATACTTGCCGCCGTAGTGACTCACTTGCATGGAGAGCCACGTGTCCATCAACGTTAACGCGCCATGCTTGAAACGACTGTGCCTGGAGTGGCTTGAACCCTGTGTGTCTCTTGGTTCAGGGAGTATTCGCTGCAACGAAGACATCGTTCGAATGCGATCTCGAGTTTTTTTAGCCTCGGTTAATTATAACTCTTGATGCGAAGAGTTCAAATAATCGTTGCAAATATGACTACCGGTAATTTCGAGTATTTTAAGTACCCCTCTGTCCCCCGAAAGTATGATGATTTCGAAATTGTGCTCTAATTTCACTTCCACTCAAAATTATTGAGCAAGTGAGACCTTATCGTGAAGCTTAGAGTCTGGTGCTAACGCCTGACTTTTGCTGTCTATCATCTGCGAGAACTGAAGGAACGACAACGCTTTTTATACCTCCGATTTAAGTCCCCCGTAGGTTTTTTATCGTAATCCCGCCAAAAATTAGCGATAATCCATCGGAATTTCAGGATGGGTTGCTTTTGCTAATGTTAGTTTGATAGACCAATTACAGCCTGTACACAACTGAGTCAGGAATTCACCCAGGGAAACTTAAAGGTGAAGTCCACTCCTAGGAAAGACAGACATATAGGTAGATAAAGCTTGTCAGATCGACCCAAAACTTCTCCGTACGAACGGCACAAAATGACGTACCGAAATGAACTACGCGAAATGCGAAAGTCACCAATACCCAAAGTGCAACTTTGTCTTGAACCAGCACCATTTGGGTCTCGAGCACAAAAGCGAGCTGGTGCAGCACCGACAATCCACAGCTACGCTGAAGAACTGCAACGTAAATTGCAAAGTACAGTATTTTCACCAACGCAAGAGTAAACACGCCATGTATGGCTGTGAGTGCGTTATCAGTCGTCACGCCTTCGAGGTCCATGTGGTATTGAGCATTCGGGAAGCGGACAATCGTCAGAACCATGCAGCAGTAAAAGACTGGAATGAGCGATTCCAAATATTCCGTTAGAATTTGACATTCGGTGGTGAAAACTGCTTCGAGCGTGCCACGTAAAATGAGGGATTCTGGACTGTGAATGCTCCTTCGCAGTCCACCTCCTCTTGAAGAATTGACAGAGCTCGCCGTGGATACTTCAAGGGGCTGAATTCTTCCCGAATGCTTTGACCGTCCAAATTGGTTGGATGTTGGGACGATTTCGTTGGGTAGTGGTGGCCCGTCATTAGAATCATACCTCGTCGGGTTTATTCGATAGCCACTTAAGGCCGAAGATTTACTGCGTAAACTCACGGCCAGTGTATCGAGCAACGCTCTTCGCGCATCCGATAGTTGGTACTGTCCCTCCTCCGACCCTGGGACCTACTGTGCAGTCCATTTCCTGGTACAATCGGGTCGTCAGCTGGACGAAGAGGCTGGTTCGAGCATGGTTCAGGCTGCAGGTGAGCCATCGAGGCGGCAAATATTCGCTGGAGAGGCTACTGGCACTGGAGGAATACACTCGAACCACGTCGATTTCTCGAGTTTTTCTCGTGTGTTTGGGGACGCCATTACCCACCACGTTCGTGGTACTAGTCCAAGAGCTGATTCCGTTGCAGGAACCGAGTGAGGGCCCGCTCGCCAACTACGGCTTATGGATCCGAGTGGCTCTCTTGACTGGCCTCGTCGCTTTTACTGCCGCGATACAAGCGCAGTTTTTCGTGGATCGAATTAATTTCTCACGGCGACAGCTTCTACTCAACTTTTGCTTCGTCGGTGTCACGTTCTCAACAACGATGATAGGGATCGCGTGTGCAGTTGGGTTTCCCATTGCCTTCATCTTGGTGACGGCTCTCCCCGTATTTTATTTTATTCTGCTGGTTTCGTTTCGAATAACCGCGGGCTGGCGATTCTTTGAGGACATGGCGAAAGATAAGAGCCAACTGGTGAAATATGTCTGCTTCATCGGTATTCAGGGACTGATGATCATCGTGTACCCAGCTTACCAAGCGCTATTTGCTGTTGTTATCGATACGCGGTTTGAAATTCCCGTGATCCTGTTTCTGCCTTTCATCAAGTTGACGATGAAGTATTTATTGTCCATTGCGACCACTCATGTCGAAGACTTGATGCCCGAGTCTGTCATCTTCACGGCGGAATTCTTCAATTCTCTTTACGTGGCGACATTCATGCAACGAACGTCGTCTCCTGTGACGCTCGTTCCAATGGCGACATTTGACATTTGCCAAGGAATCGTGCACCTGTTCAATTTTCACCGCCGGGTAAGAAAAATCCGCGCTCACGTGCTAGGCCAAACTACTCCGCACGGTTTACTGGGGTCGATCAGCTTACTTCTCGATAACCCGGACATATACAAAACTCAGGTGATGGCAAGAGTGAGGATACGATCGAATCTTCAGTGGCCATGATGCCAACCAAACGCGCTGGAAAGCACAGTGAAGGATAGTAAAAATAGGGTCAACTGGCCATGAAAAAGCATGATCGAGGACATACGAGAGCGAAACAGGACCAACTATTATTATGATACTTACTCACTCTCAAGAGAAATACAGAAAGGTGGTTATTCGCATTAGTAAATCCACAGTGGAACTTCCTGCGGAAGTTCCTGGACGAGGGGCACGTGCGGTACTACAACGAGTTGGTGGCCAAGCATGGGTTTGCTGCCCCAGTTGTGCATGTGCGGGGAGACCGGATTGTTGGGCTGTCCGGTGGAATGTGATTCTTTTGCATTGTTATGGGAAGTCTGTACTTATGAACAAAATTATAAAAAAAAAATTGGAGTAAAAAAAATGGAGTGTTAACAAGGCAAGATCTCGCCCCTTGAAGGTAAGTTTACCACCAGGTTTCGTCAGACGTGAACAGGAGCAATCAAGGGGGTCAATACTTGATCGGAAGTTGTAGTTGTCGTATCAAGTTTCAAGTACCATTACTTATTGATCACCGAAGCCTCTGATCAGTAGAAGCTCGTGCTAATGACCGGCGCTTCCTTCGCAGGACTGAGCTTCTCCAGTACCTTCTGACCCATATCGGCGTCCTCGAGTTTCTGCAGCAGTTTGGCGTTCAGGTGCTTCTCTCGGCTGTTCATGAGCGTGCGGGGCAAGTGAAGCGGCGACATGGGCTGGCCCTGCCGCTGCTCGGCCATTTGCACCACGAGCTTCTCCTGGAAGCTCTTGTTGCGCTGCCGCACGCCTCGAGCCTGACGTTGTTGCGCTTCAATAGCAGCTCGGCCCTCGGCGTGATACTGTCGCGCGAACGTTAGATCGTCCTCTACTTCCTGACGCTCTCGCTGCTTCTTCTGAGCTCGCTGTTCCAGCAGAAATTGCTGTCGTTCGAGCGCCTCCTTGTGTCTCGCCTCCTGCTTCTCCTGCTGCTTGAGCAACTCGGCCGCATCCTTCTTCTTCTGGTATTCCTCGGCGCGACGCTCGTCGTCCTGCGCCTTCTGCCGCATTTGAGCCTGCAAGCTCTCGGCGATCCCCATCTGCTGGTGGTCGCGCCGCTGGAGGTTGGACTGCAGTCGGCGCATACGCTCCTCGTCCTCTCGAGCCAATCGACGAGCATACGCTTCCATGAGCTCGACGTCTTCCTGGTGCTCCTGCAGCTTCACGCGGCTCTTGTGCTGCTGGACGAGGGTGTTTTCCGCCTGCAGTTTCTTCATTCGAGCGTGTTCAGTCTCACGACGACGGCGTGCGTCCGTCTCAAGTCGCTTGAGCTCGGCCTGCACGCGTTCCACCTCGGCGGCTTCTTCTTGTTTGCGTTGAGCTTCACGCTGCTCCAGAGCCATTTTCTGCTGCCTCAGCTGCTCGTCGCGCTCTCGACGCACCTTCATGACGCTCTCGTGTTGACGTTGCAGCTTGGCGCTCTCCTGCTCGCGCCACTTGCTCAGATCTTGCACTTGATGCTGGAAGGCCTCGTCGTTCACCCTCTTCTCGCTGTCGCGGCACTTGGCCTTCTCCTGCTGCTGAGCGTCCAGCCAGGCCTTCTGCATGCGCTTCTTCTCGAGGTATTTGGTTTTTTCCTTCTCCTGGTCGTTCTCAAACTCCACGAGGGTGAGCGCGTTGAGCAGCACCCACTCGTCTTGGCCCTTGAGAGCGTCCAAGTTAGCGGGTGGACTCTTGGCTCCGACTTGGGCGCCGGCACTTGTAGAGCCTCTAGCTGATTCCCCATTGCTACCTGAGCCGTTGTTACCCCCTTTACCATCGTTGTTGTTGCCTGTCTGCCTGCCCTTCTGCCGCTCCATACTCATCTTCTTTACCACTGCTTCCAGCGCCACTATATCCGCCTCCATGACCCGCTTCTGCGAGTGCAGCAAGAGACGATTCGCCATACTGGTGATGGAGTTGGCGAACACCGGGTCCTGCTTGGCATACTTGGCCGTGAGTTTGGCCGCCAACGCGTCCGCCACCGCCTGCCGTTTGTCACTCTTCACCTCCTCCTGATAAAATATAAAGAAAAACAAGTGTACGGTTAGTTTCACGGAATGGGGGTGAACTGTAGACTCGTGACTTACTCGAAGCAACAGGGTCACCGCTTTGGCGCGGTTGCCCATTCCTGGCTGCTTGAGCTTGGTACCGGACTTTGAGCGCTTGTCCATGGTACAACACTACGCCTCGACTTGAGAGAGAGTGGAAGTGTTCTGCGTCATGAAGGTGTCCGGGTATTTTAGACAGAAGTGCTCGTGACAGGAATAGCGATCTCTTGAACCAAGAGATTTGCTATTTTCAAGCATCCAGCCTGTGACGCGCGCGTCCGTGCCCTGAGCAAATCGTCCCTCGACAACACAATGAGCAGAAGCAAACACAGATACGGTATCGGATATGCACACAATAAAAGCTGGTTGTTAGGTAGGCTCCACATCAAACTACTTGAAAGATAAAATGTTTTTTAACTCAATGATGAAGAAATGAAAATGTAAAGTCGACACCTACAGGAAGAGATCGTATGCACATCGACAAAGGATTCGTTAGTACCACAACAGCGATCGACGCGAGCAAACAGAGAGGAAATAGCCTACCAAAATGCACGAGGCGAAAGCACAACGTTAAGGCTGTCCAGAATATCCACTTGACCTGGATCAGCCACATCTGAGTCTCCAAGACGAACGCAAGCTGGTGCAGCGCTTGCATTCCACAGTTCCGCTTGATCACTGCTACAAGAACCCCTAGAGACGCCACTTGCAAGATTCCAAACATGAATACCGGTAGAACCGTAGAGCCCACGTTTTCACTTGAAGCCCGTGCCATCTCGGAATGATAGCGCGCATTGGGGAGATTGACCATTGCCAGGACGTAACACGGGTAAAGCAGCGGGATGATACTCTCCAAATAGGCCGAGATTACGAGGCATTCCGTCGTGAACAGAGCCTTCACGGTTTCTTCCAAAACCCTTGAGCGGCTGCTAGACATGGTTCGACTCGAGCTGGTTTTCGATGTCATTTGGTTCGCAGTTCCATGTGCGAGTTTCACCTGGATAGGAAGTACAGGATAAATTGAGCTGTTGTTCTTCTGGCTTCGAAGGCTGCAAGCGCACCACGGACGTCGGCTCCAGGAACTTGTTCGTGGGGGTAGAATAACCGCATCAATTAACGGGTTAAATTGCTTGAGAAGGCGGTTATCTACCTCGGAGAGAGTGTGCGGCAAACACGAGCGTATGCGGATTCCAGTGCTTCTTTGCTTCACAAACTTCTCTGGATTCCGACATAACGAGCAGACAGCCACAAGCAAACCCTCATCCTTGGATGACGCTTTAGTAACCTGGTTCAACTTTGAGAGAATTGTAGACGTGCGGCGGTGGAGCCCGTACAGCATGATGAGTGTCTGGGTTAAATCCGTGACCGTGATAATGGTGACTGTCGTGACGGAAGTCGAGCTTTGCATGCATGTGGCCATGTACACTGCGTTGAAGAAGTCGACAGTGAAGATGACTGCTTCCGGGGTCATATCTTCCATGTGGGAGGTACAGCGCAGCATGATATTCTTCAGGGCCAACTTGATCAATGGTAGGAGGAGAATAACGAAAAACTGGTAAGGGGACCGTTCTGTGAGGTGAAAAAGTGACTCGTATGCTGGATAGAGGAACACCGGGATGAATTTGGCGGAGATGTAGGCCACAAACTGGGTCAACTTGTCTCGACGCGACAGCATTTGATCCAGAGTTCGTTTACCCACAACAAGCCGGAAGGAGATCAGCAGTACCACGTACAGTACCGGGGTTAATGTCACCAGGAAGAACGGGATGGGGAAAATGAGGCGTGCAGCTATGAGCAAGGCGCACGAGATCACACCCAGCGATACACAAAGCGACAGTAGCATCTGACGACACGCCGAGATGTGAACGCCGTCGATAAAATACGTCGCCTGGACAGTCAGCGGAGGAATCCCAACGAAAATCAGCATCATCACTCGAATCCAGAAGCCGTAGTTGGCGTGCCACCCGTCGTTGGGGTCTTGCAGAGGCACCAATTCCTGTGCTACAACGACCAAAATCATGGGCATTGGGGTCGCGATGCAAACCAAACATACGCGCAGGAGCGAGGTATTTTTCGTGTAGGCTTCCAGTGCCAGCACACGCTCGATCGAGTATTTGCCGCCGTAATAACTGACTTGTAGCCGCTTCCAGACGCGCAAAAGCCGAGAGCCCCAGGCAGCTATCGCAGACCCCATGAGCCTAACGATTCGGCAAGGAATGGATGATAAGGCCCCAGCCTTACAAGAATGCGATGTCTTGCTCTATTCGTGGATGACTTAATTTCCCCCCTGCCACTTGTCAAGTCGCCTGTCATCGTGGTATGATCGTTCTTACCCGAGCAGAGCGTCAATGCGTTGCTTGACTTGTTTGCCATTGTGCATCAACTCGAGTTCACATTGAAGCACCCGCAGATCCACTCTCCGCGCGAGACTTGCCATGAGGTCCGGCGATCGAGCCAAGTCCTTCTCCGTAGTTACAACCACCACAGCATGTCCATCAGCTTCCAGCTCTCTCGCCCAGCTTACAACATCAGAGACGTCCCCCTCACAAAATGCGTGGTGGTCAGGAAATGCTTTGAGCTCCGTGTGATCCCAGCGAGCCAGCTTATCCACCACCAATCTCACGGACTCTGGGTTGCCCACGCCGCACACCACGAGAACAGTGCGTCCGTCCAAACACACTCGCTCTGTATCGCCATCTCTGCTTCCACTCAGCAGTTGAGAAGCAGGAACAAGCCTCACCACCTTCATCCGAGACGTAGCAACAATCGGCCGCCGGTGCGGATTCATCAGCGCCTGCAAACCTTTCAACAACGCCCGCGTCTGCTCTTCCTCCAGTGCATCCGCGTGGTGCACAACCACCACATCAGCTCGACCAAAGGCTTCACGCGGCAGCTCCCGCAGACTTCCACAGGGCAACAACAGTCCGTTCCCTAGCGGATGCAGCGCGTCCACCATGACGATCTCCAGGTCCTTGACCAGTCTCCACTGCTGCAGACCATCGTCCAGCACCACGCAGCTTAAAGGCGCTGCGTCTCCACCGAGCTCCTTCACTTTAGCTCTCCCCACCGCCACGCGGTCGCCTCCCAGCGCCAATTGGCACTCTGGGAACTGCTTGGCCAGCATCCGCCACTCGTCGTCGCCATACCCGCGACTGAGCAGCAGCGTCACTCGGTCTCCGCCCGCGTTCTTGAGCACGTAGTCCACCAGGAACTGCACGAACGGCGTCTTGCCCGTGGCCCCGAACGTCACGTTCCCCACGCTCAGCACGGGAACGTGACGAGGAGCGATGCGCTGCGCGTGACTCGCCTCCCTGCGGCGCTTGCGCGCGATGATCCAGCCGTAGACGCGACTG
>JAIKVE010001883.1:0-10054 GCA_024679115.1 Phytophthora pistaciae
ACGATTAACCGAGTCCCCAACACCGCACGGCCGAGCAAAAGTCCGTACGAAGTTCTCTTTGGCTCGCGCCCGGACCTGAGCTACCTGCGTGTGTTCGGGGCAAAGGGGTGCACGCGTGTCAGCGACAACAAGCGCACGAAATGGGACTCCAAGGCACACCGCTGCGTGTTCCTTGGATACGCGGAGACATCGGAGGCGTACCGTGTCTGGGATCTGGAGGATAACCGCCTGGTGACGACGCGCACGGTTGTGCTCGACGAGCGCCCGCCTTCTGGATATCGTGATGTGGTCGTGGTCGTTCAAGGTCCTCGGGTAAGCTGTCGTGATGACGCGGATGATGATGGAGAACGCCCCCGAGCAAGTCTACCCCAGCCGTCGGCCGATGAGGCAATGAGTGATGAAGTATGGAGAACGCCCCCGAGCAAGTCTACCCCAGCCGTCGGCCGATGAGGCAATGAGTGATGAAGTCACGATGGACAACGGCGAGACGGAGGATATGGAAGTCGATGACTCTGGCGGCGTGCAAGGACTGGATTCTACTGCCGTCGTTCCGATTGAGGGGGAGCGCCGGGATATTCAGGCAATCGAAACGTCTCAGGTGACCTCAAACCACTCACCGAGCACGAGCAATGCAGTGGTCGTGGCAGGGCAGAACAACAATCGCAGCGGCGGTAACCGCCATTTGCCTCGCCTCGAGCTGGACCCACCACTATCGAGCTCGATTATGCAGCGACCTCGGCATTTTCCTGATGGTGATGCACTTGTGTTTAGCGGTGGGTCGACGCGACCTCAGTCCCTGTCTCAACCAGCACCCCACCTGCTCATGGACGATGGCAATCGCGGCAATCCTGGCGACGTGCCGTTGCTCACGGACAGAGCTGAAGTGGGCGACGTGCCGCTCCTAACGAATGGGTCACCTTCAAGTGGTATGGCGCAGCTTACGGATGGATCTGCAGTGGACAGTGATGACGAAGTCGCTGAACCTGACTCGAAACGACCGCGCCTCGACGAGGTGGCCATGGCTGCGACTCAAGTTCCAGAAGAATACGAAGACGCCGTCAATTCACCGGAATCGCCTCAGTGGAAGAAAGCCATCCGAGCGGAGATCAGGGCTCACATTCGGAATCACACGTGGGACATCGTGCGCAGACCACCAGGGGTCAAGGTCATCGGGTTCAAACGGGTCTTCGGCCACAAGTTCAACGAGAAGGGCGAGATCGTTCGCTACAAGGCTCGCTTGGTGGCTCTGGGGTACTTGCAGACGCGTGGTATTGACTACTTCCAAACCTACTCGCCGGTTGCAAGTTCGAACACAATCCGTGTATTCTTGTCGGTGTGCTGCAACATGCAGCTCGTGATCAGGCAATTCGATGTTGAGACTGCATTTCTCAACGGCGATTTGGAAGAAGACGTCTACATGATGCCACCAAAAGGAATTCGTGTTGCCCCTGGTATGGTGTGCAAGCTACGGCGCAGTCTGTACGGCTTGAAGCAAGCTGCTGCAGTCTGGTTCAAGAAAATTCGCTCCGTCTTCTTGTCCATGGGGTTCCAGCAGTGCCGAGCGGACCCATGTCTTTTCGTTCGTCGCCGCGGGGCAGATACCAAGTCCCCAGTCTACATCGTCCTGTACGTCGACGACCTCCTCGTGGGATGCGAGTCTGATGAAGTCGCGGATGCAATCTGCCGAGAGCTGGCTGCTCACTTCTCGGTGAAGTCACTTGGAGCTGCGCGCTACATTTTGGGCATGGAGATCGACTATTCGCCAAACAAGGGGGAGCTGCTGTTGAAACAAACGCAGTTTATCGCCAAAATGCTGGAAAAGTTCGAGCAGCAGGACGCGCACGGAGTCCGCAACCCGCTAATTGTTGGTCAAGATGTGTGCCCCGATGAGAACCAGCCAGTGACCAAGAACCCCACTGTGTACCGCGAATTGGTCGGGTCGTTGCTGTACATCGCCAATGCAACACGCCCTGACATCAGCTACGCAATGTCTGTCCTCTCACAGTATCTCGAGCAACCACGGGAAATGCACTGGCGAGCGGCGTTGCGCGTACTACATTACCTGAAGGGCACTGCGCAGCACGGTATTTCGTACAAGAAGTCGACCGAGGGCAAGATCGTGCTGCACGCGTACTGTGACGCTAACTGGGGTGGCGACAGGGAGTCTCGACGATCCACATCTGGGCTATTGGTGATGCTCGGTGGCGGCGTCGTGGTGTACAAGAGCAAGCGCCAGAATTCGGTGGCGTTGTCCTCCGCTGAGGCGGAGTACATGTCCTTGGCGCTGACAACTCAAGAGGTCGTCTGGGTTCGATACCTACTCATGGAAATGGGGCTCACAAGCAACGCGGCTACGACGGTCTACAACAAGTCGGCGATCAGCATCGCGACTAACCAAGGCTATACCCCGAGGGCGAAGCACATCGATCTCCGAGCCCACTTCGTCCGTGACCATGTCGAGCAAGGCGACATTCAGCTCAAGCACGTCCCGTCAGCGCAGCAACTTGCTGATTTCCTCACAAAGGCGCTGCCTGCACCTCAACTAGTGCATCTACGTGAGCACACCGGAATCCGTGCGCGTGCAAGTTGAGGGGGAGTGTCACGAGATGCCAGTCTGTCACGAGCAGATCATCAGCTGTTAGCAGGTGATGGATTGTACACATTTGTGTGGCAGACACCAAGGGCAACTTGCATGTTGAAGTGTCGAAGCTTCGCGAAGGTGTGATCAACTTTACCAGGGTTCTAGATGCTAGTACTGTAGCTGCAGCTGAGGTAGATTGACAGTTAAAGCTTTCAATGCAATCTCACTTTCCATTCGGCATCGCAAGAGAGACTATTAATACAATGTACGTACAATCATAACGTGGTGACAGTTCGAGGATAGGACATTTGACGTAATACACAAGCGGAGCAAGCAGATCTCTTAGAAGAGGAAACTCCAAAACCGCTTACTTCTACAAAAACCCCATACCAGCGTCTGATTCGTTGACGCTTCAGACGGTTAAGCAGCCCGCTCGAACGCTACCTTTGCCAGTACTCGTGTAATACGGCATCGTGTGTCTTGGATTCACGATCGCACGCTGCGTAAAACTGTCGCCATGTACGCGCGAACAAAAAATGCCTTGCTCCTAAGGCATGAACCCTACCGCGCGTGCGCGCGGAATTCGGTTCGCTGCGCTCGTTTACTGCCAACTTTCATGCATTGTGCATTGATCTAAGCCAGACGCTGGTATGCGGGTAGTGGAAGCCTTCCCAAACTGCATAACTTTTCTGCATTAAAGGATTCATAAGAAAACTTGTTCTCTGAAATTTATTTCGGAGCTACGGTAAGATCCGGGTTATTATTATTTATTTTTTTTGGAGGGGGAGGGGGAGTCTTCTATTTCGTTTGGTTGCCGGTAATTTCCCACTACTAGTGTACTCCACAAACATGTTAGTGACACAATGTTCTAATCCAAAGCTGCTTTCAAATGCGTTTGTATGTTTGAGCTCGATGACTAGAGTTCAAGTTCAAATTTTGATTAAAAAAAGCTTCTCGAGTGAATTGGTGCTGGCATATTCCACCGCGGAGGAAACCCGTCGAAGTGATGAGACAGTCAGTTCATTCTGCATTAGATGCAGCCAAAATATATGTGTCCCTTACATCACTTGCAACTGTGAAGAGGTTTCTCTTCACGACGGTAACATTCCTCCATTTGGAGACGTCTGCCTGGCCCCTGGAGCCAATCTGCACAGACAGCGTACCGCATTTCAGGCACACCAGCAATGTTGCAGGATGTCACTGCTGACAAACATACCCACCTCACGCAACTTAAAGACGCTGGCCGTTACGTTGCAGGATGTCAATGCTGCAAACTTTTCTGAGGCCGCCTTACACAGTTCTTCGAACTCATTTTGTTGCAGCAGCGCACTCACAAGGGATGCCTGTCGAAATCGCGAGTGAGAAGTTGACAAGATCCGAATGAAATTTGAGGAAGCGATTGATGCTTCCGCATCGATAAAGGCGATGATCTTTAAAGCTTACTTTCATTTTTTTTAAATGTCTGATACTCAGTTATGCGCGCAACGGTTTCATGCGACGAATTAAGCCTGTGCTGGCTGCGTAGCAGCATAGCTACACTAGCTATCTCAAGTCTCCGATATGAACTGGTGGCGGTCACTCCACTCGTTGTAGAAGGAGGATCCTGACAGATGTGCGGCGTTCGCGATTCCAACAAAAATGGGTATAATACATTAGTAGTGATAACAATACTATTTTCTTTGAATATTATTCAATTAATACTACTGATGTTTCTGGTAGTATTATTATAGTAGTATGCCTACTAACGATACTAAAGGGAGGTTATCCGGCAACAAGCACAGTATTGTAGTGGCATCGACACCACGACGCGTGCTCTCCCCTTCTTCAACGACGCCAGCAAGCTTTGGGAATGTTGGCGTTCTACCCTGTGCATCCTATCAGTCTCAAGAGCGAAATCCGTCATCAAAGGGTACGCCAAGTTTAGCGTGGAGGACGAGCTGGACAATGCCATCGTCAGGATCGACATCGCGAATGCCGGTGACATTTGGCCGAACTTGATTAATAGCGGTGGCGGTCCTTCATGGCCATTGAATGCGCCGAAACTACGAGGTAAAGTCTAGGCAAGTTAAGAAACTTGCCTAGACTTCCTTCCACCCGAATCTCTTTCGGAGGGCAGGTGTGCAGTTCACTTGTGTATGGGCTAACGCAATAGATGCAAGAAAATGTATTCTTGTGTTTGTTTAGAGAAACGTGCTTTCTGTAGCTAGTAGGTCTCTCGAGCAATGGCTTCACGCAGAAGTTTTTTCAGCTTGGGCGGGGGGGGGGTTCGAGCAACGCGCAGAGCTTTTCTTAGTGTCTCTATCGGCCACGTCTTGTGCTTGTACTCGAGTTGAGGTCTTTCCTGCATGGCTGTTGGGTAGACGACTGTCTTGCCCAGAAAAAATCTCACAATATGCATCTGGCCAGCAAACACAGCTTTCACGAGCCCTTGAGTCGCATCTTCATGTGAAACCTGATTGTCCGGCAACCATGACTGCAACATACGGAGGTCCCCATTGTTAATGACCTTCACCGAAGCCTCAGAACGAACTTTAGGAGTCAGTCGGGGGTCATTGCCCAGTCAGTATCTGCAAGGTTGACGGTTGAAAATTTAGCGTAGCTTCGGCGACCACTTACTGTTAATTTATGACATCTTCTGAAATCTCCGTCTGTTTGCGTAATGATTAAATATCTTCAGGCGATCATCACCCCGCATTTTTAGACGCCGCGACTACCGATTCGGCAAAGACGCTCTCATTGCAGAGGATGAACTCGATAGCAGCAGCACTTCTTGCAGGCTCAAATGCTGCAACTAGTGCGGCCCGGGACACTCGATGCTCGTCATATAGGATTTTTAAGACTGCTGGAACGCGGAACGTAGCCGCACTTTCAAAAGCCAAATCAAACGTTTCTGGAGAAATTGACCCCCTTCTGAGCAAAAAATTCACAACGCTGATACGTCCATGACCCGCCGCCTGCACAAATGCTTCATCGACCAGCTCAGGACTATTGTGGCCTTTTTCAAAAAGGTACGTAATTCCATTCAAGTTGCCGGTAATTGCGAGATGGCAGAACAAAGTTCTTCCCTTATACATCGGGGAACTAGCATAAATCAAGTCCGCAATAGCATCTCGCCCACAGTTAAGGGCTAGGTCGAATTCCCTGGCATAGCTCCACAGGAATCTTCCCGGTTCGAGCAGAAACTTCGCGACGTCAACATGGCCACCTTCTGTTGCGAGAGCCAGCGCTTCACTGCGGCGCCCCGCCGACAAATACAGAGTCCCGCTTGTATATTCAGCAGCCAGTTTTACCACGTTAAGGTGGCCATTAGCAGACGCTTCTTCGAGGACGTCCCATGCTGAATTGTCACGCTCGTCAGTAAGCTCAAGTTGAAGTCTTCGCAACAATAGCTCCACTACATCCAAATGCCCATAGGCAGCAGCTTCAACTGCTGCATCCGCGATCACATCAAAACTTTCATCGTCAAGTTTCCCAGTCTGAGCGCCGACAATTTCCAGCATAAGCACCCTCACTGCTCGGATGTATCCGTCTTTAGCAGCAGAGATAAAGGCTTCGTCCCGGACTTCGTCGTCGTGTTCGCTCAGCAGTGATCGTAGCCACTTCAAATCGTTTGCATTTGCAGCCTCCACCATGGCCTCCCCCGGTTTCATTGCGTAGATGTCGATGCTCTTCATGACATGGTAGTGCGGTGTAATTTTGGTGGGGAAGCTCGCGGATTGAACTCGCTTGATTCGTCGGAAGCGATCATTGTTGTATTCAAGATTGTTCAGCAAGTAGTCCTTGAGGAGCGCTTTTGGGTTGTGCAGCGCAGTGAAGAGAAGGATCTTACGCGTCGCTCGCATCACTTGAGCAAACTAGAAGGCAGCAGACAACAGCCACTGTGCAGCACGTTTCGAAGAAAACTAACATCGATTGATCTCTGTCTTTACACAACATAACTACGTGCTCGTACCTGATGCGAGCGTGAAACTAAACTACGATCACATGGCAGACGCTCGCTGTGCTTACTTAAAGTTGTAGCGCGAGCGGATATGCTCGTACGCGCGGCGCAGCATCCAGCCATCGCTGTCCGTGACGGTCATGGAGCTGCCAGCCATCATGATACATTTGGGCCAGTCAGCATTGGGCTTCTCCGCCTCCGAGTAAAAGTCGGGGAGGCCGAAGCCGTGGCCGATCTCGTGGGCGACAATCGTGAGCTGCTCTTGATCGATAGTCTGCAGCATGTTCTCGAGGTTGACTTCTTGGCCCCAGTCGTAGCCGAATCCGCCTTCAAGGCCCTGCTTGGGCCAGAGCGACAGGTCAAAAGGCTCGCCCTTGCAGGCACTAGTGTCCGACCACGTCTGAGGCGCATTGTCGTAGAACTGGTAGCAGGTCTGAGGGCATTGCGGGACTCCTTCCGCGTCCAGATCACCCTCGTAGATCTTACCGAGCGAGTCGTCCGTCCAGTCCAGCAGGGAGGCGTCCTTGACGGCAAACCCGACCATGTTGACCTTGATCTCGTCGTAGGGCCAGCAACCGTAGCCGATCAGCCAGCGGTTCCACGCCGCGTACTGGCGCTCCAGCATCGCCTGGAACTTGGACGCCACCGTCTTGGAGAGCTTCTGCGTGCTGTCCCAGCGCACGCAGTAGTTGAGCGTGCCCTTGTTCTTCACAATGTGGTCGAAGATCCAGTTCTTGTTGTTCGTCTGGTTCACACCCATGCGGTTTTCGTAGACCCAGTCGATGTCTTTCGCGGTAACGTACTTGTTCGGGTTACCGATAACGCACTCGCCCGATTTCGACGTGACAGTGCCAAACGTAGCGTGTTCGCCAGTGCTGGTCGAGGTCTGCGTCGCATCCGAGCCTTCCTGTGTAGCCGTGTTGGACGAGGAAGCGGTCGACTGTTGCTCCGTGTTGGACGAGGACGCCGGCGATTGCTCCGTGTTTGAGGAGGACTCAGTGTTCGAAGAGGACGCAGTAGATGAAGTCTGTATCGCCTGAGACCAGCCCTGGTCACCAGTTCCTCCCGATGTCGCAGTGTCGGATGAAGACGTCGTCGGGGTCGACGGGCTCGTTTCCCCGCTTTCTCCGGAAGCAGCCGAGGTGGCCGTGTTCGACGACGAGGCGGTTGACGAAGGCTGGCCTTGGTCGCCCGTTCCGCTGGAGGTCGACGGTGCAGTGGTTGCCGTCGGCATGGTGTTTGAAGAGCCTGCAGTTGAAGTCTCAGTCGACGGTTCCTCCTCGTCAGACCCGCTGCACTCGAGACTGTAGTCATCGTCGCCCGGGGTAACACCCTCGTCGGAGCCGCTGCACTCGAGACTGTAATCATCGTCGCCCGGGGTGTTGCCCTCGTCGGAGCCGCTGCACTCAACACCCAGAGTTCCGTCGTCGGATCCACTGTACTCACCGGTTGGAGGCGTTCCAGCCGCGGACGATGCTGTAGATGTGAAACCGGTTTGCTGCGACCACCCTTGGTCTCCCGTTCCACTTGCTTGTCCACTAGTTGGGGTCCAAACGGCAGAAGTGTCCGTAGTCGTTGGCTGCGCCCACCCTTGGCTGCCGCTGCCACCCGCCGGAGTCGGCTGCGACCACCCTTGGTCGCCACTACCGCTCGCCGGAGCTGGTTGAGGCCAGCCTTGGCCACTTCCACTTGGTGGAGTCCAAACCGAGGGAGTACCTGTCTCCTGTGTCGTCGGCTGCGACCATCCCCCACTTCCGCTAGAAGTGACGGTGGGGGCCACCGTCGGCACGTTGTTCGAGGAGGACGCTGTCCACTGCGTTGGCGAGTCGAAATTGCCGAACCCATTAGCTCCTGCTGAGGACGAAGTCTCCCCTACGGGGGCTACGGTGGCTGCAGTCTGCGTTATGTCATTCTGCCCGCTGAAATCAATGGCGGTCGCTGTGACGGCTAAAGTGGCCGTGAGCAGCACTGTGGACGCGCGGGGGAGTCGAGTTGGCGCCATTCGGAAAAAATTGGCAATGACAAGTCATTGGAAGTGATCTCACTCGGCGAAGAAAGGTAGGACGAACTATTAACGATCGCCGATGACGGGGTTAATCCGGACTCGAAACATTGACAGAAATTGGGCAACGTGCAGTAGGTAATGCATTGTCGATTATCTCGTGGCAGATATGCCGTGGCGCTCCTCTACAAGTCTTCATTTGGGATGGGACTAAGCTTAACGTACCTACGATTCATTTGTCGACGAGCTTCCCCCATTTTTTTCATCGTCTCGGTTTGCCTAATATAAAGTGATGGGCAATTTTGTACAAAGTTGGCGGGGTTTCAGCCATCCTTAAATCGATTATTGGTATGAGCCACATGAGCAACGTTGGTATGAGCCACATGAGCAACGACCCGATGCCCTTCATGTCTTTCATCGATAAACTGCCCCTTTGGCAAAGTACACCACGGGGGAAGGGGGGTCTACAATATGTGAGAGTTTCCAGTATGTATTTTACATGGTCTCAGCTTGAGACTATGCACTGCATACCTTGGTAATGCAAACTTGTAGCGGCTTAAACGACGAACATATTTTTTGGGTACTTCTGCAATAAAAGGGGCAAATATACCTTGAAGGTTCCCATTTTCAAAGAATTCCATCCAAAAGGCTTTAGCGTTCTCCAAACGCTGTAAGTATTTAGGAAATCCAACTCTGTTAATTAAGGGGTATGTGGGAACTGTATTGTGCAGCCCTACTATTACTAGCCGACCCCTGCAGATTCATCTGTGGTGTCCCATACAGCCCCAGGATTCGCTACTATTAATACCAGCGCGATTCCTTGAAGAAGGCGATCGCAAGAATGCTCGTCGATCCACAAAGGCGACAGACACAGCCGCTTTTGCCTCCTGTTAATTGTACGCACTGTAGGAGCTTGCCTGCCGACCTGACTCATGCGTGTCGTCCATCGGAAGCGGTTGTCTATTAAGAACAGCCCTTCAGCTTGTATGTACCGTATAGTCGTAGTCCTAAGGTCACCCCTTGAACAAATTTGCAAATCCTAGACGAGAGCAAATCACAATTTAATCCTGTACAGTACTGCGATTTAGCTCATTGACTGAGCTCCAAAAGCAGAGGAGGACTTCGTGCGTATTGAGAGTAGCAATGGAGGAGCTCGAAAGCTGTGAGCCGGCGGACGAAAGGTGTGAGCCGGCGGACGACCCTGCAGATGCATTCGGACAAGCTACAACGAGGATGATACTCAACTATTCCTTGCTTTCTTGATAACGTACTTAGAATCTAGCGGGTGCCGCCGCTCGCACCCGCGTTCCACCAGTATACGTGCAATGACGATTGAATAACGGCAGTCGCACGGATGGGGTATCATTCGTGCGACTGCCGTTATTCAGGTAGATGATCCTGGTCAGGCAGGTACAGCGTCCACACGGGCGTCGAAAAATGGTGAAGATATGCAACTCGTACGGGTACCGGAACGCCGCATCATTCCTGGCGCCCGCGTGACCGTGCCCATGTACTTACTTAATCGCGGACA
>JAIKVE010001884.1:0-10040 GCA_024679115.1 Phytophthora pistaciae
AAATCCTCCCATTTCTTAACCCATGGCCATTGCCTCGTTCCATTGTAGTCATGGATAACGCTAAGATACACATGTACAAGGAACTGCAAGAGCTCATTCACGCCGCGGGAGCACTGCTGTTTTTTTTGCCTCCATATTCGCCAGACCTGAATCCGATTGAAGTTGGATTCTCACTTCTTAAGAGATGGATACAGCGTCACGCCAATATGGCGTTCCGAGAGGACCCTCTAGCGGTATTAAACGTCGCAATGTACAAGTGCACGAGACAGAAGGAAGAAGTTGGTGATAACCTTTACAGTCACTGTGGGTATAAGCCAAACGAATTGTCGATAAACAATTAATGAAAGCCATGCACGTTTCATTCTACGTTTCTTCCTACTGCTCCATTGCCTGGGGCGGCTCGTCGTTATGGTCGTCATCTGCCACGTTTGTAGTTGGATCAGGTGTTTCGATATTTGTAGGCGGGCGAAATGGCGGGCGCAAGCTATAGTTAGGGAGGCCAAGTGCTTCGCGAAGATCACTGAGATTCACTTGCACTGGAACAGGCACGCCGTGGAGCTTTGTGCGTACGATGCGATACTCCTCCACTGCCTGTTGCTGCGCTTCGTTCATGGCTGCATCCATGGCCACTTGCTGGGCATCGACATACTGGAGCTGTCGGAAGGTGGTATTATCCGGCACTGCCATCGGCGCTCCGTCAGGTAAGCGTGCCTGTGCAACAGCCATGTACCTTTGTGAGGCTGGTCCGGCATCGACTTGCTGCTTTCTCAGGAATGCTGCTACACGCGGTATCTGCTCCTGGATACGAGCGGCGCTTGCCCGACGTAACGTGGTCTGCGCTTCTGGCTTCGGAACGTAGACAAACAGTTCCAGCTCAAAACCGGCTTGGCCATTATGCCGTAGTCTTGCTCTGTCCCAAATCTTCTGCAGCTGAGCTTGAAGTGCTGTGCGCTCCTCACAAAGGATTTCAAATTGCTTTTGCTTCGCGTTGTTGCTGGGCTTCACGTAGATCTCGAAGTCCGAGCGCCACTGCCCTGGTAGTTTGCTCACAAAGTGCCCTTCGACCTTGGCTCTGAGCACGCGACCTCAGCGGGGGGCTCAACCTCATCGGCGCCTCCCACAGACGCCTGGGCGGGTTCATCGTCCGGTGCGGACCGTTCTTGATGCTGAGGCGGCATGTTAGCGTCTCTGGTAGGGGTAGACGGAGCTCCATGAAATAAGATGGCTTCTGTCGAATCTTGGTTTATTGTGAATGCCATGACTGACTCGTGCTCGTTCGCAATACACCTGCCTCTTCCTGGCTCCTCTTACCCCGATCTTCTATACCGCAATACCCCTCTGCTGTTATCCACCACGTGACAGAAGTCACTATCCCTCGCTATAATTTTGCTTGTGCACCACACGTCTTCACCGACCAGAACATTGAATCCATTGATAGCGAGCTCTTTGCATATCAGCAGTCGATGCCCAGTAGTGGAGAAGTCGGTCGAGTTCAACATGCAGGTGGACATTGACCCGCACCAAGCAAGACATGTGGCCCCTCTGGACGGGAGGCGACGGATCCTCCATGCATACGCCGGACTGCATCGGCTTCTATCCACCCTGCGGCGAGCCGATCAAGGAAGCGCTGCGTCTCGAGACGTGCGGACTGCTGATGCCCAAGATCCCCAACAAGGTCTGGCCAGCCAAAAGGCTTGAAATCGGCACCACCATGTTCACGTTCTATTCTGGGCAGGGACGAAGTTCGAGCCCAACTGGTACGAGACGCGATCATCACGCTGGCCGTGACGATCGAGTAGTCGTTACGCTGGAACAGGTAGCTGGCGCTCACGTTCTGGAACACGTTGAAGACGTTGGTGAAGTTGACGTGCAGCCGTGCGAAGACCCAGAACATGTGCGAGAAGCTCTGCACGTTCTCGCACGAAATCTGCTTGGCATGTGCGCGGGACTTGCCCCAGCGGTGCTTCTGCCGCTTCTTGTTCACGTAGTCCTTGAGTCAGTGCAGGCTCGGGTCCGGCGCTTCCTCGCTGACCACACGGCTTTTGACGATGCGCATCAGGTACAGCGTGTAGTGGCACGCCAGCATGTCCATGAATGCCGACAGCACGCGCACGAGCACGCCGGGCCACAACGCATGCAAGTAGCCGCCAAAGTAGAGCGTGATGGGGACTACGCGCACGAGCACGCCGGGCCACAACGCATGCAAGTAGCCGCCAAAGTAGAGCGTGATGGGGACTTCTGTCGCCTTGCCAGCAACTTGGACACGTTCGTGATGGCCACGCTCACGGCCATGGCGAACGTCAGCCCCTTGTTGCGGAGCCACGATGAGATGAAGATGCGCGCGCTCACCACAACACTGCCCTCGCCCACACCGAAGAACCCGCGCCCGATCAGCGCTAGCCAGTATGTCTTGAGCTGCATAAACTACACAGATCCAGACCAGGAAGAAGCGAGCCGCACTTGTCCACGAGGCGCCCGCGCAGCAGTGGCAGGAACATGTTGGGCGCCTTTATCTTCAAGCATTAGTGGCGCTAGCGACGACATGCCATTCTGTTCAGAGCGGTAATAGCCGCAATGTGCTGTGGCGCAGGGACTCCCGCACGAGGTCCTGTACGCGCACAGTCAAGTAAAAACGAAGTTACAGCAAGCTGAGCCACCACCAGTCTTTCCAGCATAGCTAAAGCTAGCCCACGCACCTACTAGGGGGTTTCAGTTAATAATTTCTGCAAACGATGAGACCAAGGAATGAGGCTCATTCCTTCAAGGAATAAGCCTCCGGAGGCTCATTCCTCGGGCTCATTCCTTCCGAAAGCCTCATTCCTTGGTCGGAACAAAACCCCTTTTAAACGGATTCACATCGGTTTCATCAGGTTATTGATTACTAACAGAAAGCGCACAGCAACTCTGCACTCCGTACGCAAAAGGAAACCACGCACTCTCGAAAGCAAGCGAAGACTCCACGTAAGGTGGGCGAGGGTGGCTCTAAAGAAGAAGGCCGCGCCAAAGAAGACCAAGCAGAAGAAGGCCTCGCGCGTGAAGGCCCAGCAGGCAAACGCTCCAGCGAAGAAGGCATCTAAGAAAACCAATGACTCGCGGAAATCGGCCCCATCGAAGGTGTCCAAGCCCAAGCAAACTCAGCAGATGCAGCGGAAGTCCAAGCAGCCAACCTCACAGCCTGAGACGCCAGCAGCAGTACAAGCTATGCGTCGTGCGGAGGCAGAGCTGCTGGAGGAATCAGAGGAGATGGAGGAGTCGTCGGGGGACCAGCCGCGCGAGTCGGAGGAGCTCTCCGAGGACTGGGAGCTGGCTGACGAGCTGGAGCAGACGAACGAAGACGTCTCTGGAGAGACGGAGACGCGGGCGCCGAGCAAGTACGCGCACACGACGCGTGTCCAACTCGATGGGATGATCCGCTGGATGGAGAAGCCAAGCAATCGCGCCATCCACCTTGGCGAGCCAACAGCTGGAAAGGGCATGGCTCATGGAGCTGGTGTGACGAAGCTGTCCGGTTTTGCTAGCATGGCGGAGTATGTTCACAACTACGCGATGAAGAACGGTCCTGCGGACCCACGACACACGAGCAAATGGGACAAGAAGACCTGCCAGAGCCGATGGAACTCGCAGTTCAAGCGCTACAAAGCTACCCGTGAGCGCGTGATGAAACAGACTGGGTTCGGGATAACCGAAGAGATGGTGATGCGTGGCGTCCGCGTTGAAGATTTGATTGAGAAGGCATGCCCATTTTACGAGAGAATGGATGCAATGTTTTGGGAGCAGGCAAACGTCGAGCCAGTCGCTCAAATGTATGAGCCGGTCCTCAGTGAAGATGAAGAGACGAGTGTAGTTGGAACAGCGGATGGATTAAATTGTCAGCAGTCCGGAGAGAATGCACGCGATCCAGACGATCATGACTTTCGTTTTCCTGATTACCGTGATCGGTTGGAGGGTGGCAATGCCAGCGATAGTGATGAGACTATCTTCAGCTTCAGTGGAGTAAATGCAAATGACAGGGCCGCCGCTACAGGCAATGAAAACCAATGCCCGAGCTCCGTTCGCAACGGCTGCAGTGATGGATTACCTGAAAGCCTGAGCAGCCCAAAGGGAGGTTCTGAGCGCAATGCTCCAGCAACTCGGCTCCCTCTCAGCGAGTTGCTCAACGCTAGGCTCCCTCTCAGCGAGTTGCTCAACGCTAGCAATCGACCCCGTTTCTCCTGGGCTCCGACGGCGAATAGGCAGCTGCTACCAACAACGACTAGTTCACCGAGACACCACAGCCGTGAACATGAAGCCCCTGACTCTAACGTGTCTTCGAGTCGAGATACAAGGGATGCACGCCCGCTATCGAGATCGACGACGACGCGAGCTGCGTCGGCAAGAGCTACCACCGCTACGGCTAATGTTGCCGCGACTTCAGCCTCCAAAAAGGCGGCCGCTGCTATGAAGGCTGCCGCAGCCAAAGCTGCTGCTGCTAAAGGCGCGGAAAAGGCTCAGGCTTTGAAGCAAAAATATTTTGGCTCGGTGTTTGCTGTGGAGTCGGAGAAAACGAGGCGCTCTGCTGAAAAGCGAGCAAAGCTGACTATTGCTTCCCAGGAAAAGCAGTTTGAAGCAACGATGGCGTTTAAGCAGAAGGAGCTGGAGGAACAAGCAGAGGCACGGCGCCAAGCAAAACTGGAGCGTGAAGAACAGCGTCAACAAAAACGTCAAGAAAAACGAGATGAAGAACCTCGTAAGATGGCGGTTGAGCTGATTATTGCTGGAAAATCCCGTGAGGAAGTGGCGGAGCTTGTGGATCACTACTTGCCTAGCTACGAAGCAACGCAGTCTTGATGCGCTCACGTTTTTCTTTTGCTGCCTTGCCGTCGGAAGCAGAGTTGATATCAGTGTCGTCGTCGTCGTCTTCATCATCGAGAGCCGCGTCGTCCCACTCGTCGAAGAGCGCGATGCCGATGTTGTGAAGCATGGCACAGGCCAAGATGTGGTTGTTCACGTGACGAAAATCTTTCTTTCGGTTGATCTGCGTGCGAATTCCCTTAAGCGACATCCAGCGGTTCTTATAAAGCCCAATGCAGTTCTCGTTTATGACGCGTGCCGATGAAATAACTTCGTTGTAGAATGCGTTCTCAGCTTTTAGAGCTGCCGGCAGCTTGTACGGTGTTATCAGGTGTGTGCTAAGGACATAGCCTGTGTCGCCAACTAGATACTGGTCACCCGAGAAGAATCGATCTGGATGCTGAGCTAGAGGGGTCTTCGAAAACACCGTCGAGTCACAGCAAGACCCCGGCCAGCCCGTGAACGCGTGCAGAATCACCTTGTCCTCGTTGCACACAATCTGAACTTGAAGCTGCAGCGACACTTACGGTTGTAGTGCAACGCACCGTTGATGTGTGGCTTTTGGTCCAGTATCACGTGCGTTCCATCCACAAAGCCCACGACACCTTCGATAAGCCCGATACGCTCTTCATGAAACGCAGACGACTCGATGCGCTTCTGACGACTTGGCCACACGACGAAACTTGTGTAGTACCGCAGCAGAGCTTTCTGCACTCGGCGAACGTATGTTGAAACGGTACCAGCGCCGATACCATAGTTCCTAACAAAGTGAGCGACCGAGTTCCCATTCCCGTAAGCCCCGTACCATTCGAGCGTCACTGCAAGTTGTATGGCCACGTCACGTTGCGGTCTTTTCGTGCTGTTCGGCTTCAGCTGGAAGATCACGTCGTCGCGTATCAGGTCGAGTAGCACGTTGAAGGTGTTTTTCGAGACGCGGGTAAATGTGCGGAACTCCGCATCTCCAAGCGTGTGCAGCAAGCGCTGATGAGCCGTTGATCGCACAACATTCTTGCGCGGCACAGAGTAGCGCACGGAGTCCAACGCATGTCGCAGTTTCACGAGATCGGGCAGGACGTCGTCTCTGCCGCGTCTACTTCGTCGTGCCCCGCGCGACTCGCCTCCTGTAGCTGCTGCGCCATCGCTAGCTGGAAGATGGTGACCGACACGCCGCGCTTCAGCTTCTTGAAGTCGGAAGGAGGCATTTTGCCTGCAAATATTCAGTATAAGAGTGGGATTCTCCAGAAGCTGAGCTGTGATGCTGGAAAGATTCGTGCTGCTAATTTTAACTGAAACCCCCCATGAAAACCATTCCTTGGATTGTACAGTTTTCTGCCGACTCATTCCTTGAAGAAATGATTAACTGAAACCCCCTACTGCATTGTCGAAGTATTAGTCGTCACATTCCGCGCTGGGCCCTTGGTAGCGCCTCCATCGCGCATGTTCTTCCGGCGGCCTCTTCGTCGCTTCTAGGTTGGAGCGGCACGTCGGAGATCGGAATTGCCGGAGATAACCACGCTTGATCGGAGATGCCGGAGCTGGCGGCTCAGTCTACAAGCCAGTCAGACATTTCATCCAATCAGCTTACTGGTAATTAAGCTGGCTTTTGCGATAAATACCTACTGATAAGAAAGTCCTCTCGAGATTTGCAAGCCCTCTGCAGGTACCTCCAAAGCGGTGGCAAAAAGCCAGAAAGGCACAATACCTTGTATGCATATAAGCTGACACCATACAAAAAGTAAGTCAAATTCTTGGTTCCGCTAAAACCTGAATCATTTAAACGGTGGGGCTCATATAGAGAGAATCATATAAACAGGTTTGACTGTAGCATGTTGAATCAATCCTCAAGAAGACTGTTGCCCGATGTCAAATCCATATTCCATTTATGTGTAACGAGCTTCTTATCTTGCCCAGCTCGTTGGGCAGATCGTATTGCTCCGTTCGCCCGTCGGACTGGAAGTCAACTCCGCACTGGCAGACAGCAGCTAACTGAGCCACTGCGCCGGATCGCTCGCACTCACACGAACGTATCCTATTTATTAAAGAGGCTAGATTACTCGATAGTCCTCAAGTAGCTCGTAGCTATTAGCCCACAGCCAACAACTAGAGCTAACCACACAGTCAATACAAAGAGAGTTCACCCACGTACGTGAGCTACTAACGCCACACTCGTTCGTCAGCACCACAGGGGCTCACACACCCGAGCAGCTTCGCCGTCCCCAGATCCCACGCGCGGTACGTACGTGGCTAATGCCGGACGCTCGTGTCCGTCACCCACTGGCACCTCACGTCGCCTACGACCCAACTAACCACTCGACTGCTTCCACCCGCTGCAGCCACGCGTTCGCCAGCAACAGCAGAGCACCCGTCGGCACTCCACCGTCACTCGTCCACTCAGCCAGAAGGAGCTGTCGCCCCTCGTTCGTCACCCGGGAGAGCTGCTGCTCTCGTCGTTCGTGTCCAGCAGCCCGTCGCCAAGCCGCTAATGTCGTACGTGCTCGCTTGTGTCGGAGCCCGCCAATCTTAGAGTGAGCCGCTCTCACCCATTCGCCACCGCTCGTTCTCCTCAGCTCCAGGGCCAGCTCGCTCAGCCGACCCTTCGACCCCGAGATCTTTGCCGTCAGCCGCTGCCAGCCGTCCATTCCAGCTGCCGCTGGCTTCGAAGCGACCGTTCGCTGCCAAGATCGCGTTCGTGCGGTCCTCCGTGCCCACCGTCTGGATCCAGCGGCCCTCCGCCGTGAACCCATGTCGTCTGTCCTCGCTCACCACGCCCAACTCGCCGTCGGACTCGTACGGCAAGCTGCCGCTGTTCGTCTCCTCGGTCACCGTGCCGTGACCGCCATCTGCCTGTGTCCTGTTACGTATGTACCACGGGGGTAGTCCAAGTAAGCTAGGGCTACGTTGTTTGGAGAGGCCATGGTTGGTGTAAAGAAAAAGAAAGTCACGTACAAGTCAGTGAAAAGAGCTTCACCACTTTTCAGTTAATTAAGGCCTTCAAGAGGAATAGCTCAAAACTGCCTAACTCCAGCCAGATTTCACTACACACCGACAAACAGATTGCAAACGCTAGTGTTAGCTATACAGTAAGTGTTTGTGCGAACACTACATGCACCAAAGTGTCACGAAGAGTAAAAGAAAAAGAGAACACTGTAACACGGAGTAAAAGTATCGCCGAGCACACAGCGCGTGAACATGTATTTTATTTTTATCTTTTTTTATATATTATTGCGGTTACCACCGGGAGTGAACATGTATTAGGTGCGAGAAGGCTTGATACAATACAATAGCACAGCGTGAGACCAATGAACGCCAGACCGGAACATGTAGTCGGTAGCCTATCTTTGGGGTCGTATACGGAAGAACTTAAATCCGGTCACCGGCAGGTCTGGCCCGCCTTGGACCAAATCATAGGGGAGATTGTACACCTTTTCAACTTCAAAACTGCAAATCGCAAGTTCAAAACAGCAAAAGGTAAGATCAAAACAGCAATACTCTATAAATGTATATTATAAACTGTATGATATGTATCATCGTATACGATTATAGAGTACAATATATATGGCAATACAATATTGCCTATTGGCTAGCTGTGCTGCGTACCAACCAATCAAAAGAATCAATCAAAAAGACGCGCTGTCCGTGTGTAGGTCACGTGAATTCACTAAGTACGAATTTCACTAATTCCGATTTAGCTGCCGAGCGCAGCGAAGGCAGCCCCGTCGCCGAAGGCGACCCCCTCATACGATATTGCGGGACCGCAGGGCACGCCCAACCTCTGTAGTACTAACTAAACATTGAGAGTAGTGCAGTGAGCCGACGAGGCGAGCGGAACGGGGGCGCTTGCACACCCAGTAGTTCTAACGTATACTTACCGCCGCGAAGCGGCGGCGTTCGGCTAGTGAGCTGTGTATAAAAGTACGAAGCTGGCCTGGTCTTTGCTCGTGCAGTTTTGAACTTACCTTTTGCAGAATTGAACTAGGAATTTGCGAGTTTGAAGTTGAAAAGGTGTATACGCACTTAGGTAGACATTTTTTTAGAGCATCGGTGGGTCTGGTCCGCGTTGGGTCTTCAGGGCCCGACACAGGGACCGTCCAGGAAGTTACAGATTTGTTTTGAGTGGGTCTCAAGAATAGGTCGCGTACTAAGATCTTGTTATGCGATCTACCGGAAACGGAAATACCTCCTTATTATAGTGCATTCGCAGGAGTGATAGACATTATTTCCACCACAGGTAGAAACGAACATATTTTGTTCGTTTGCTTCTTATTAATATATAGGCGATGCGTTGCCATGAAAGTTTTTATTATCAAAAAGTCGTATATGAGCATTTCTAGACTGTTGAGGTTTTGCAAAATAAAAAAGATCGAAAAAGTACACAGCTGAAGGATGATTAGTGAATAAGATGGTCAAAGAACCGCGATTTCCATACTATGTGTGTCGCCGACTGTGTCCTTCGGGGCATACTCCATTGCAGTGTGAGTTGTTCGTCAAGCTTCGGCTGTGTGCGCTATAAGACTGACTACCTGTAATAGCGTTCCATGAGCTATGCTCGCTTTGGATACTAAGCATTACCCACCTTGGTTCACGGAGAATAACTACAACTGTTGGAAATCTTTAGATGACAAACAGAAACACAATAAAAAGGGGAACTGGAGACAATGAGTGGGCTCGAGATTATATGAGCGACAACTGTATCCGTCTATTTTGGGGTCATCGGCATATCGTAGATAAGGAAAGATGCGCATCTGCGAAATGACGTTGTGGTACGTTCGCAGGGCGGTACGATTATGTACAACTGCCCAGCACCCTGAGTGCCTTGCAGCTTTCGAGTCATTCTAAAACGCTCACTGAGCCCCTCAACAGCCACCAAAACATCCCCCGTCCACTCGCGTTCGCGCAGCTCAACCGTCATGGGCGACGGAACATCTTCGGAAGCAGTTACAGCTACGAGTCGGAGTCTCAGCACTGGGAGTTCGATGATTACGGCTATCTTGACGATGATAACGACCAAGTTGAAGTCGCAGTCACCCAAGTTGAAGATATCAGCAACCGTTCGCGGTGGGCAGGACCCGTTCGCCACCTCAAGGTGCCTGTGATGATCGGCAACCGATAACTGACCAGGATCGAGATGTGAAGGTAGACCCAGGATGGAAAATGGCAACGAGGATGTCAAGCTACGCGCCAGCGGATGTGTGTGTGTGTGTGGGGGGGGG
>JAIKVE010001885.1:0-10033 GCA_024679115.1 Phytophthora pistaciae
TGAGCTTCCGCCTCAACCCGGGTCTCGGCCGCACCGACTCGGAGACGGCGTCCAACGTGCTGGGCGGCCCGGACGCCAAGTTCGGCGTGCCCCCGTTCCAGATCGTCGAGGCCTACCGCAAGGCGCAGCAGGCGGGCGCCACGCGCTTCGGCATCCACATGATGACGGGCTCGTGCGTCATGAACCAGGAGTACTGGCGCGAGACGGTCACGGTGCTCTTCAACACCATCGTGCAGCTCAAGAAGGAGCTCGGCATCGAGTTCGAGTTCATGAACATCGGCGGCGGACTGGGCATCCCGTACCGCAAGGACCAGGAGACGGTCAACGTCGAGGCCATCGCCAAGATGCTGCGCGAGGTCTTCGACGAGGCCATGAAGGAGCACGGACTCGAGACGCTGCCGCGCCTCTGCATGGAGAACGGCCGCTACATGACGGGCCCCTTCGGCTGGCTCGTCACGCGCTGCGAGGCTATTAAGGAGACGTACGGCCGCTACTACGGCGTGGACGCCTGCATGGCGCACCTCATGCGCCCCGGCATGTACGGCGCGTACCACGAGATCTCCATCCCCAAGCGCGAGGGCGGCGAGGTCGCCCCCTCGCACGTGGTCGGCACGCTCTGCGAGAACAACGACTGGTTCGCCAAAGACCGCCCGCTGCCCCAGGCGCAGGTGGGCGACCTCTTCGTGATCCACGACACGGGCGCGCACTCGCACTCGATGGGCTTCCAGTACAACGGCAAGCTGCGCGCGCCCGAGGTGCTCATCCGCTCGGACGGCAGCGACTCCCTCATGTACGTAAAAATTGTTCCTGATGTCGTCAGCTTGGAACTGTTTAGATTAACGACTTTTGTGTGTGTACTTGTGTGATTGCAGTCGCGAGCGCGAGACGTACGAGGCCCTGTACGGCAACTGCGTCATGCCTGCGGACCTGTAAATACCGACGCAGGTGATAGACAACAAGGACGGCGCTGAAGCGTTTGGGCGCCGGAGCAAGATAAGCGGTCACTTTCGAACACGCGCATCAATGCATCTCTAATGACTTACTATGCAGACGCTCTCAGCGCGGGCTTATTGTGTTGTGTATGCTATTATGAATGTTATATGATGTTTGTTTGCATGGAAATCTAGCGCGTGCTCTAGCCGCCGATGCCGCGCGCGACGCCCTTCTCCTCGCTCTGCTGACCTGCGAAGTTGTTGAAGATCTGCTCGAGCGTCGTCTGCGAGACCGCGTACTCGCGGATGCCGAGCTGCATCTTGCTGCCCTCCACGCGTCTGAAGACACTCGCTAGTCGCGGCACCTGGCCCGTGAGCTTGTAGCGACACATGTCGTTCTGCCGCTCCAGCATCTTCACTCCAGTGTTGGCGTCTACCGCGAAGCTCTCGCGCAGGAACGCGTCTAGCCCCAGGAAGCGCTCTTCGGCCGCCCACCACGCGCAGAGCATGCCAAGACGCATGGTTCCGTCGCGTTCAAGTGCAGTCGCCAAGGCGTAACCTGTCGCGTGACTCATGACGATCTTGTCGGCCCAAGACGCGTCGCCCAGCGCCTCGCACTTGGCGCGCAGCTCGGCACGAGGGAACGTCGTCGTCGACGCGCTGCCACCGAAGACGGCCGCCACGCGCGCGTCGATGTCGTGCGTGGGCGTGCCCATAAGCTTCAGCTCGAGCATCAAGCCGTCTCCGAAGCGGTTCTTCAGGTGCTGCACGCTGCCAAGACATCGCAGACGACCACCGACCATGACGCCCACACGCGTGCAGAGCGCCTCGCACTCCTCCATCGAGTGCGTGGTGAGGATGATGGTCGACTCCTTGCGCTGCGTGGAGATCGCAGCGATAACGTTCCACATGAAGCGGCGAGACACGGGGTCCATGCCAGTCGAGGGCTCGTCCAGGAACACAATCGGCGGCGACCCGATCAGAGCGATGGCCACCGAGAGCTTGCGCTTGTTGCCGCCGCTGAGCGTCCCGGCCAGTTTGTTCTCGAAGTCGTCCAAGTTCATCTGGTGCATGAGCGTCTTGACGACGTCGTTCAAGTTCGCGCTCGATACGCCCTTGATACGCGCGAAGAGCTCCAAGTGCTCGCGCACCGACATCAGCTCGAACAGCGCGTCGAACTGCGGGCAGTAGCCGATTAAGCGACGGACTTCCAGTTGCTCTCCGAGGATGTCGAAGCCGCCAAGTGTACCGCTACCCGACGTCGGGAGGATGTCGCCCGTCATCATCTTCATGGTCGTGGTCTTGCCCGCTCCGTTGATACCCAGGTAGCCGAAGCATTCGCCCTTGGGCAGACCGAAGGACAAGTTGCGCACGGCCACCTTGTTGCCCTTGTACACCTTGCGAATGCCCAGCAGCTTAACAGCGTCGCCGTCAGCTCCGCCACTGCGTACGCGTTCAGCCTCGCGGGCCACGTCCTCGTCCTCTTCGTACGGAGTGTCTTCCAGGTGCGGGTCCTTGAAGACCGCAGCCTTGATCTTCGGGAAGCTCAGCAGGAAGTCGATGCCGACCGCGACAGTGAAGAAGATGACGGCATCCAACGCCAAGTAGAGCAGCTCCCAGCCCATGACATCCATGTCGAAGGGGCTAACCGTCCCGGATGTGCGACCGAAGGCTGCGGTGATCTCACTGAGGCACTGGTTCAGCAGTGCACTGCCCAGGTTGAAGAGCGGACTGAGGCGCCAGAAGAACTTGAGGACCTTGTTGGCGTCGGCGCTGCTCTCACTCACGACGTCCAGGATGAAGGACACGACCATGAGCACGACTCCGAGCAGGAAGTTGGCCATGATCGTGTACGTCTGCGCGGACGCGTGCTCCTTGAAGAAGTACGAGAGGCAGTAGGTGAACGGACAAATGGCCAGCCCGAAGAGGATGAAGAGCAGCACGATCGCGGGGAACGTCTGGCTGGTGCAGCTCACGCAGTCGTTGCCGGTGAAGGCCGCGATGTCGAAGATCTGGATGAGCACGATGGCCGCGATGAACGGGATGACGTACGTGAGCAGGTCCCAGAGGTAGTTGGCCAGCCAGAAGGCCGGCAAGCTCACGCCCGACACGAGCTGCTGGTGCTTGGAGTTGTGCTCAGCTTGCTTCTCCTTCACGAGGAAGCCGACGATGGAGGCTGGGAAGAAGGCGAAGGCGATAACGATGAAGATGCAAGCTGTGAAGGCCAGGAACGACCCAAACAGAGCCTGAGTGGCTGCGGTCATGGGGAGCGGGTACGTGTTGGCTTTCAGTGTCACGTCGGTCGCTCCAGACCCGCTGCCGGCCATGAATCGATACATAGCTTGGTCCATCAACGCCTTGAAGATGACTACACCGTGCGCTGCGGTAGTGTTCACGAAGAGATGGTAGCCGAACATTTGCTCCGTCTCGGATCCATGCACGAGGTAGCCGCCGTACTGGCCCTTGACGGGGGTTTGAATGACCTTGCCGTCGTCGTCCTTGCCAAAGCCGCGCTGGTAGATCTGATCTCCCATACGCAGGCAGTACTCGTTGCTGTTTGGGTTGCTGGAGAGCGCGAGGTCTGCCTCAGTGTAGTTCACGCCGAAGACGGTGGTCGGCCATGTCGTGTACGGCGGTGAAGCGATATCCGCGGACGTGAAGGGGGAGGGCTTCCCTCCTGTGAAGAGGTCGAACGTGCTGGAGCACCACTTGGAGTCGTCCGCCTCGCAGAAGTAGGGAACACTGGGCACTGAAGCTTCGAAGTCGTCGGTGGCGAGCGCGAGTTTCTCGTCCGACCGCGTGAGTGAGCTGGTCTTGAGGATGATGAACCCGGCGGCCAGCAGCGTCACAGGGAGGAACGCACTGAAGATGATGACGCGTCGATCACGCTTGGCGATGCGGAAGCGTTTGAGCAGGAGCGCCGAAAGGTGCACGAGGAACATGGTCATACCCGTCAGGCTCGCGATGGTTGGGCCACCAGGTGGAGCAGCGTCGGTAGCGTCGGGACTTGCGGCGTTCTTGTTCAGAGTGTGCTGGTTGTCCTCGTCGTTGGCCTCGGCCACTTTGATGAAGACTTCCTCGAGTGTCGTGACGGAAATGCCGTACGAGAGCACGCCCAAGTCGCCCATCTTGCTGTCCAGCTCCTCAAACAGCGCGGGGAAGGACGCGGTGGAGTCGAGCGGCAGCTGGAAGGCGATCTCCGCGCCGACGTTGCTCAACACCTTGGCGGAAGGAACGCGTTCCGTGACGAGAGACTGAAGCTGCGCTTCCTTGCAAGGTTTAGCAGGGTCACTGCTCTTGACCAGCGTGAAGTTGTACCCGGCGCCGTACCGGTTCTTCAGAAAGAGGGAGGACCCGCAGCAGCGCAGTTGTCCTTCGGCCATGATAGCGATGCGGTCCCCCAGAATGTCGGCTTCGTCCATGAAGTGGGTCGTGAGCACCATGACTCGGTTGGCGCGGTTGTTGAGCAGGATCTCCCACGTGCTGCGTCGACTGTACGGGTCCATTCCGCTCGTGGGCTCGTCCAAGAACACGAGCGAGCTGTCACCAAGCAGACAGATAGCTACCGAGAGCTTACGCTTCATGCCGCCGGAGAGCGAGCCCGCGAAGACGTTTCGCTTCTCGGTGAGACCCACCTCAGTGATCTTGGTGTTCACCTCCTCTTTGAGCGCAGCACCGCGGTAGCCCTTCACGCGTCCGTAGAACAGCAAGTGCTCCTCGACCGTGAGCTCGCTGTAGAGCACATCGTGCTGGAAGCAGAGTCCCAATGACTGTCGGATTTCAGCCATGTCGTGTACCAGTGATAGTCCACGGAAGGAGGCATCGCCAGCGGAAGGCGCGATCATACCCGTGAGCATCGAGATGAGCGTGGTTTTGCCTGCTCCGTTGTGGCCCAGCAAGCACGTGATCTGGTCCTTGTACATGGCGAGACTCACGCCACGAACCGCGCGCTTGATTCCTCCGGGCACGACGAACTCCTTCTTGATGTCCCGGATCACCAGCGCCTCGCCCGTTCGTTCTTGGTGGCGCAGCTCGTCACTGGCGACCTCCATGTTGGGGTTCCCAATGTCGAGCACCGCGTGACTCCCGTTGACGACGTTGTTGGCCACGTCGTTGACCTTACTCAAGCACTTCTTGGCGCGGAAGCTTCTGACCCAGTAGCTCGGCTGCAGAGGGAAGTACCATTTCTCGACGGTGCCGTACTCGCGCGGGATGACGCGCTCGAGATACAGTCCTAGCAGCGTGTACAAGATGATGTCGAAGAAAAGCATGCCGAGTGAAGACCCGAACTTGAAGTTGTTCACGACTGTGCCCGACGACGCGAAGCTCATGCCCACGCCCGTCGACTCGGCCGTGGCCAGCGACTGAACTCCAAACGAAAGCGCCACCGGTGGCAGGATGCACGCGCCAGTCTTGGAACCGATTGAAGAAGTGGACGAGAAGCCGCTGGACACAAAGTACATGAAGAAGAAGAGCACCATGCCAGCGAACGACCCCGTGCGCGAGCGGGAGAAGAGCGTGCTCATGAAGAAGCCGAACGCGAGCACGCTGAGCGAGAAGAGCAGGAAGAAGAGGAAGATGAGGCCGGAGTCGCTGTTCGGGAACAGACCGGCCGTACTCGCGATGGCCTGGAGGATGGCGCTGATGAGGAAGATGACGAAGTACGTGATGTACCACGACAGGATGATGGCGCTCTCCGACATGCCCAGGATCTTGAGGTATTCGCGCGAGCGCGTCTCCTTCTCCTGGATCAGGACCACCAGCACGCGCGAGATGGCGTACAGATACGCCAGGATGAAGACGAGCGGGAACACGCTGCTCACTTGGTCGTAGAACGGGGCGGAGAGGAAGCTGTCGATGGGGAACGGGGCCACAGTCGTCGCGAAGTAAGGCTGCGGGGCTTGACGCAGCGGCACCAGGAGCTGCTCCCGCCCACTGGCCGTCAGCAGCGTCTGCCAGGGCGTACCAGAACTTGCTAACAGCACTGAGAGTCCAGCATTCAGTAGCACGTCGCCGTCCACAGCGTGGAATAGCCGATCGTCGTTGGCCGTGCTGGCCACAGCCGTCGAGAGCTTCTGCTTGCACACGCCCGTGGTCGATTTCGTGGAGTCGTCCCAGTCGGGCATGCAGTTGACGAAGCGCGCGACCAGAGTCTGCAGCGTCATGAACCCGCGCGCCGCGTACGACGAGTAGTAAGCCTGCTCGATGGTGCGCTGGAACGGGGACTCGAAGGCCGGGTCTCCCAGTGTGCGCGGCACCACCCCCGGGGAGCCTCCTCGTCCTTGCGTCGAGTTCATGCGGACCGAGTACTCGATGGACTGGAACGTGCCGATCTTGTCGCCTTCCGGGTACTGGTCGAACACCAACGCGGCATACACGATGGGCGTCGCGAACCCTTTGCCATAGCCGACTTCTCCGATGTAGCTCTCCATGTCCTCCTCCGTGTCGAAGAAGATGACGCTGTCTTCAAGGCTCGGCATCGTGATCCCCATGCTTGTGTTCAGCATCACGCGGGGGTACCATTGCTTGACCGTCTCGAAGAAGTATTTGCGCGTGAAGTCGGTGTCCGGAGCGATGGCCAGCTTGTACGGGGTGAAGTAGTCCCGGCAGGACGGCAGCACTGCGTACTGCGACGAAGTGTCGGTGCTCACGAAGCCGCCGTAGCCCACGCTGAAGGCGCAGACCTCCTGGTCTGTGGCTGATACCCCGGTTGTGTTGTGGATCTCGGACGCCGTCTTGACCGCCAGGAACGACATGAGGCCGTTCATCGTCGGCTCTTGGACGAGGTATCCGTTCTGCATGAGCGAGAAGGACTTGCCTTCCGACGCGGTGCTGCTCCATCCAGCCGGGACTTGGACATCACTCGAGAGCGACTTGAGCGCCGTGATGAGGAGGATGAAGAGCACTGGGAGGAAAATCTCCAGCAGCATGGCCACCCAGTGGCGTTTCTTCAACAACCAGCTCTTGGCCAGCAGAGTCTGCTGCGTCCTCAGGACGCTGCGGCCTCCCGGTCGGGGGCGAGTTGACCCACCGGCCTTTTCAGCGTCCCCCATCGGAAGGAATCTCTTTCGCTTGGGGAAGGTGTTGCCTGGCTGCTACTGGATAAGTAAGGCCAAGTGTGTGCACTGCTGGAAGGAGTAAAACTGCAAATGAGCTCGAGGTAAGCTATCTATGCCTACCTCAGTGCATCGGTTTTTGGGTCGATTGTCACTGCTCACGGTTGCGTCGGCCTCGCTCTCCTTTGGTCGATCGCCTATTTCGAGTTTTCGGCTAAATAATGCACGGCCAGCTCCATCGCACGCTTGGAATAGGCATCAGTCGGACACGCGTGAGTATGGCGCGGGATGAAGAGCAGCGACATGGCTTGTTGCCGGTTTCAGCGGAATTGGGGGCCATCAAAGTTTGTAAACATTGTGCACAGGAGGATTGCATCTTCGGCAAGAGCTGTACGACAGTACTTTTAAGTACTTCGAAGCACTTTTTTTAAAAGTAAACAAATTGCACGAAAAGATTGCCATCGTCTTCAGCAACGCAATCGCACATTGCCTCCTCTAGAAATCGTCATAGTGTCAGCTTTAGATCCTTTGCCAAGTCTACCAAGTCGAACCTAACATCTAAAGATACAACGGTCCAAGGTCTAGAGCTCGGGCTTCACCACCTTGGTGGTGTAGGCCTCGAGAATGTCGCCGGGCTGGAACTCCATGTCGACGTTCTCGATTATTGTCTCGCCGTCGCGCACGAGTCGGTACTTGGCCTGCATGTTGAGCGAGCCTGAAGTCACCTTGCAGCTAGCTTGATCAACTGGACACGTGAGTAAGGCTCGGGATGAGAGCAGCAGCATGGCTGTGTATGACCGGTTTCACCTGGAATCGGGGGCTACATGTATCAAGTTTGTAAACATTGTGCCCAGGAGGATTGCTGCTCGCTCCTCTCAAAAGTTTGAAAGTAGGTCAACAAAAGATTGCACCTCAGTCGTTTCTACTCACCACCTCATCACACAGGCAAGGAATAACCAAAACACGTATTATAATAACATCCATCGGCGTCTGCACCATGAACGTCGTACCCCTCTTCGCCGATCACGGTGTTCAAAAGTAAGTATCCCCTTCACCGCAGTGACGACTTCTTGATCTTGAGCTTTTTCGCCAAGCGATCGCGTGCTGAGCCCGTCTTGCGCTTCCGGCCGCTGCGATCGTGACTGCTGTGGCTGTTGTGGCTGCTATAGCTGTGTCCACTGCTAGCTCCAGCGGATTGCGGGGTAAGCGGCAGAGGAGGTCGTACGTCCACAGAGTGCGAGGAGGGAGCGTCCGTTCTCGCAGATGCAGGAGAGTATCCTCGAAGCATGAGCCCTTTACCTCTTGGCGATGGTGTCACAGCAGTAAGAGGTGGGGCATGGCGCTCCACTTCCCTCGACTCAGCTCGCGAATGGCTTCTACGTGACGGACTTCTTCCCTGTGATGATCGGCCACGGTCCCGGTGTGACGAGCTGCCAGACGCAGAGGAGCGCTCTCTTTCCCTCTCGCTTCGTCGCTTCAGATGCCGTTCATGCCTGGAGGACCTGGATACCACCGAAGGTGGTGGAGGTGTCGATGGCGGCGGCGGCGGGGAAGACGGCGGCGAGACGGCTGGAACAGGAGGGGGCGGAGGCACTTGAGCATGTGGAGCTTTCCTCTCCACCTTCGGCGACGCGTTAACCTCAGCGCGTCTACTTCTGTGCGCGCGAGTCGGCGTCGTCAACGTTTCGATAGACCGAGCTGCAGTCCGCACATCCACGGCAACCACTGGCGACGCATCGCTGCTTTTCCGTCGGCGTCGTGATGAATCGGAGTGGCTTCGTTTCCGCTGTCGCTCTCGGCTGCTGCTTCCCTTCTTGGACGATGACTTGCGGCGACGCGCGTTCTTCACGCAGCGCGGACACCGATAGTCGTCCGGAGGCTCCTCCGTCATCGGGATACCGACGCACATCGTGTGCTGCCACGTTTTGCAGCTCTCACACTCCACCATGCGCTGGCCGTCGTCGTGGTTGGGCTTCCGACGAATTGAACACACACAGTCGAACATCCAGCCACAGCGGAAGCACAAGAACTTCTCCTGCGCAACAGCCTCTGGCTGTTTGTCCGCGCACTTGGCGTGCACCCAGTGCGAGCAGCTATCGCACTGGATCATGGAGGTTCCGTCGTCGTAGTTCTTCTCCTTCAGTCCACAGGAGCAGTCGACCATCCACTCGTCCTCAGCTTCGTCTTGATCCTGTTGAGCCATCTTCACATCGGCAGTGCCGGCGCTGCCGTTCGTATGGCTCCGCTCGAGGTGCGTGGATCCGTTGGACAACGCGTCGCTGTGCTTCGAGTGTCGCCGCTTGGGCTGCGGCGCCTTCTTCTTCTTCTTCGAGCGCAGAGCCTCGCGTCGCTCCTGGTGCCTCTGCCTGGCGTCCGCCACCACCTCCTTCTTGAGTTTCTCGGTCAACTGCAACTCCTTCTGCGCCGCCTGCTGGCGGAACGCAATGAGCGTGTCCACGGGCGCTGCGGGCAGTTGCGGGTACGAGTTCTCCAGGTCCGAGCTTCCATCGCTCTCGCCGCTCACGTCCTCGTCTGTCGGGTCCACCCCGTTGTGCAGTTTGTCCTTCTCGTCGTCCGTGTCGATCAGGACGCCGTCGTCCTCTTCCTCCTCCTCTTCGTCGTCACTCTCGGCCGAGCTGTCACTGCTGCTACTAGAGTCACTACTATTGCCGTCGTCGTCCTTCTTCTTCTTCTTCTTCTCTTCTTCTTCATCCTCATCCTTCTTCTCCTTCTGGTCGTCTCCTCCGTCACCGTTGCCACTATTGCCACCGTTAGCAGGTGGTGGTGGCGCCTCGTCTTCACTGTCACTGGAGCTGTCACTGGAGCTGGAGCTTGCACTGCTATCACTGCTGCTACTGCTGCTGTCACTGCTGCTGGACGAGGACGGACACGGACTGCTGGCCGGACGCTCCTGTCGGCTGCTGTCTCCTCCGTTACGCTCCACCACGGCCTCTTGACACGCCATTGACTCCCCATCTTCTATCTGCAGCGTCTGGAAGTCCCCCAGCGCCGCCAGATGCGCGCCAGCGCCGGCAACGAGCTGAA